>JAYEPQ010000008.1:11428201-11435701 GCA_036321105.1 Dracaena cambodiana
GGTGTTGGGGTTGTAAGTTAGGCGACCAAATTGCCAGATTCTGCAACTTGCTAGCTATGCAAGCACACCGATTGAGGTTGATGTTGTGTACTAATGTGCTCGCTTAGGTTGGTGTCAAGGTGGTTCTTACAAAGCAATGTCTCCCTGTGCCGGACTCTAAATCCGACATTAGACCGGGCTCCAATCAATTTAGATGTCTTGCTGTCTCCGGATAGACCGGAAGGAGGGGACTACGATCCGAGACACAGCGTTGTCGTACAAGGAGGAAAAGTGGAAACCAACGCCCTCTATTGTTATCGACAGGTGCTGTAAAGGCTGCACAGCAGTCCGTTGGTGGTGCAAAGTGCAATGACCTTGCTAAAGCTTCTATTTTCATGGTGTAGCCTCAGAGATATAGGGGATGTGCCAGGATCGCACCTCGTGTCACTCGTGAACATGCTGACTTCATCAATCAGCTTTCTCCTAACCCTAATGATTTGGAGATGGCAACATGGGCTCCTTTCATGGAGCGGGCCAGGTTGTTGGACAATCACTATCCTGGGTTCATTGTACGAAAAATTCTATTCACGTACGCCACTTTGCTCAAGGTGTGCTCCTTCAAAATTTATAAAAAATTACAAATTTATCATTTTTTTTTTACCAAGTTACTCTTTTATAATCCACTATTGGTGTTAATATCCAATCTAATTGAATATCGATCGGTTATTAATACCTAACCAGTTTAATTTGGATCAGATAGTAATATCTGAATATGATAAAATGAGATGGAAAATAAGAGAGAGAGGAGGATTAGAATTGAAAAAAAAAATTAGACATATTGAGTAAATATGAGATGATTTAAAAGTAAAAGTGAGCGTATTGAGAAAGGTGTGGGCATCATGAGCAAAGTGATGTGCATGAATAGAATTTCCCTTCAAGCGAAAATTGCTTCTCTAATAGAGATTTATCTGCTTGATGGGGCTCTGGGGTTCTATGATTAGAGCAATGTTTAAAATAACGATAATGTTAACGTAACGTTTTTTTTTGTTAGGTTATGTAGCAAATAACATAACGTTTAACGTAGGTTACGCAATTTTCTATTTATTTAATTAAAATAAATATACAACTGTATTTAATAATTTTCATAAATAAGTAAATAAATCTAAAAAATCATATAAAATACTGCAAAATCAATATAAAGGCATAGAAAAATTTTAAAATGTCATAGCAAATATCACAATAATTTTTTAAGTCATTTACAACAAAATATTATTTTTCTTTATAATATGAAGATAAACTCGTGTGATCATCTAATCAACAATAATAAGATCATCTTCCTCTAGAATGTAATTTGCATCTTCCGGAGCGATGTCATCCCCCGTCTCATCAAAACTATCATCAATTGTTTTTTCTTTGTCCGAAGAAGATGCTACACAAGAGATATAGAAATTAACATATTATTAGATACTAAAATCATGATAGTATTCATTTAAGAATATTAAAATATAAAAATTGGATAACTTATAAGAATCGACCTTTCGTTTCTTTGCTGGAGTTTCAGTTTCATCTTCCTTGTCTCTCTTATCCACAATGGATGGAAGAACATTTTGGTTGCTATTAATTGCAGTAACTTCTAAGAAATCATTGGTTCTTGTATTAGAATCATCATCAGTAGGCTTATCTAGCAGTCCAAGATCCTCTGGGAGACAAGGCTCTTCACTCTCAATAAGCCATTCATTTTCTGGTGCTGCCTCATCAATCAAAACTGGATCTAAATTCATTCGCTTCCTCCGAATATTTCTCTCTCTAAACTTAATATTGTACATGACTTATACGAGAGAATGTAGGTGTTCTTACTTCAAGCGACATGTTTTTTTTTTAATGTACCTTTATCAAAGTTATGAGTTGTTATATGAGTATGATGATAAATAAAGTACTTAAAAATAATATATTGAGATTTTTAAATTCATACTTATTCAAAAGTGCTCCAATTGCGTTCACATCCAGAAACACTAGTCGTAAGAGAGAGGATTCAAATTGCAAACTTTTGGAGTGTCGGAACATCCTATCCAAATCTTTCCCACCAAGCAGCTAAAATAGATAATTAATTTTGGTGTTAAAAAATGCAAAAAAAATAATTTAATGATATATCTAGAATTAGAAAGTAAGAATGACAACAATGAATTAAGATATACCAGGATTTTGAGCATTCATAGTCGTTTGAGCTAGCGGGGATCCAAATTCTCCAAGCTTCTTCTTTTACTGATCTAGTTCCACATCAGCCTGTGCATACTCATTGAGGTCGGGGATCATTCGTTGCATGCATTCACGAAGGCCTCTTCTAACCTCAGGAACATTAGAGAATGTATTACTGTAGAAGCATCTAGGATTTAGAAAGTAAGCCGCTGCATGGAGAGGCCTATGCAACATTCCTGTCCACCTCTTATCAATCAAATTTCAGTATGGCATGTACTTTCTCTTATTGCCCCCACAGACATCGACAATTTTTTCTTTATAACTGTCCAGATACTCATATAAAAAAGCATGGAAGGCCTGACATCTGAATCCACCTCTCGTAGTACATAGACCAGTAGAAGTGTGGTGCTAAAGTAGAAGAGAACTCGGCCCCATAAACTTCTTCTTGATAGCACTGCCTTTTTTATTTTCACTGCATTCGGTTTCTTCGCCCAGGCACTCTTCGTGAAATCATCTGAAGCAAACATCTTCCTCAGTGGCTGCCTTAATTTATAGAGTCTTTGTAGAGTCAAGAATGACATAGCGAATCGAGTAATGACTGGCCTTAGCAGTTCCTTCCCCTTCGTTTATGTCCGCATCAAACTCAAAATCCAGCCATGCTTATATACGAATTGTATGATCCCCTTTATTGCTTCAAGAGTCTCCTTATGTATTTTCATCTTGCCTATATCCTCTAACATCAAATCAATACAATGAGCTGCACAAGGAATCCAGTAAAGACGTTTTCGTGAATCCATAAGTTTTGTGCCTGCATTTACATAAGAAGCATGATTGTCCGTAATCACTTGAACAGCATTATTCTCTCCAATCTCCTCAACTACCTTATCAAGACACTCCTATGAATAATCTCCTGTCTTCAACTGAGCTGATGCATCTATGGACTTATAAAAGAAAATCCCCTATGGTGAATTAACAAGAAATTTTATTAAACTACTGTTCTTCCTGTCAGTCTACCCATCTGACATCACTGTACAACTGTATTTCTCCTATGCCCCCATGTGATTCTCCTTAATCTTGTTAATATCATCAACCTCGGCCTTTAGAACCCGAGTCCTTATCTCGTACGGAATCGGTTGTTTCAAGCCAAATCCAAAATTTTCAACTGCTTCTATCATCTCCTTCTAATATGGACTATTCAAGATATTGAATGAAAGTCTATTTGCATAGATATATCTACCTATTTTTCTGACACAGTCCTCTCTTACCTCCTTCTTTAAGGATGTTTTCAACATGGATTGGCAGGCTTCAACATTAATAAATTTATTCATCTTTCCCAGAGTTCGAGGTTGAGTGTTACTACCTGCGGCGCTTTCAAACTCTTGGCTTAATATTTCAACATCTGGTTCTCCTATTCTACCAATTTTATGACTCAGTGATGCCTTCTTCTTCTTTTCCAATTCAGTGATTTTTAAAGTATCTTTACATGCTTTCTTCACATCTGCTGGGACTCGTTCACACATTCTAACGCCCTGCCTGGTACCAGCCAAATGATATTTAAGTCGAGTGATCCCAGCTGTTATATGATGATTGCAGTATTTGCAATAAAAATAATTATTTGGTTCCCCTTTCTTATGAATTTTCCATTCTCTTGCTGAATCCATTTTTGATGGCATGATTCTTCAAGTACAAATTATCAAATATCAATCTACATAAAACACAATTCCAAGTTCAATAATCAAATGGATAATAATTTTTTTCAGTATACATCCCTAAGGCCTAATTTTCGTTATACAAATTAAAAACTATATTAACAGTCATTAATTCAGTCATTAATAGTCATTAATTCATCAAATTTTTCCAATTTTTCTGCCAACTCCCAAATTAACAAATTAACAGTCAGTATACTAATTATCAAATATACTAATTAACAGTCAGTATACTAATTATCACCAGTCATTAACAGTCAGTATACTAATTATTCCAAATTAACAAATTAATAGTTATTAATTCAGCGGATTTGGGGCTAAGGGAGAGAGGGATTGGAGATTTGGGCAGAGGGGAAGAACGGGAGAGAGCGGCGGAGAAATAACTGCGGCGATGGCGTCACGGCGGCGGAGGAGAAAGGGATCGGGAATTTGGGCAGAGGGGACGAACGGGGGAGAGGGCGAGAGAGATCAGGAGGTGAATTATGACAGGGAGAGATCGATCGGGAGAGGGCGAGAGAGATCGGCGTAGAGGGGAGAGAGGGATCGGGAGAGGGCGAGAGAGATTGGGAGGTTAATTACGGAGAGAGTGATCGGGAGAGGGCGAGAGAGATCGGGACGTCGGCAGAGGGGAGAGAGCGATTGGGAGAAGAATTAGGGCAGAGGGGAGAGAGAATCGGGATATTTAGGAATGAATTAATAGGTTTCGGGTTGAATAAACCGGGTTTCGGGTCATGGGTGCGGTTCGTAAAGGAGTTGTATATAACACACATTATAACGTGTTATGAAATAACACGTTATAACATGCGTTATTTTGAAAATAACGCACGCTACGCTGCAGTACGTTATTTAAGGCTGTTACGGAGTGATTCCTCCTCGCTCCGTTACGTAACGCGTTTTTTTCAACATTGGATTAGAGGGTCATGTCTCCTCGCACTGGGTGATTGGAGTGCCCTTCTCAAAAGATTTCCCAATGATAACTGTCATGGGGAGGGTAGGAAGGCTGCACTGAATCATTAAGGATCTCATTACTTGTCATTACCTTGATTTGTTTGTCATATTGAAGACTGATTTATAAGCGTAGAATTTAACTAGTTTTAAGTAAATTCGCCCCTTCATGGAATTTCTTTGCTACTGCTGTTGGTAGATTGGGTGGCGTTATTGCCATGTGGGACTCATCCATGGGGTTGGTCTCTTTCAACAATGTGAGGAAACAAGCCATTTAAGCTACTATGAGCACCCCAAATATATTTATTATTATTATTATTATTATTATTATTATTATTATTATTATTATTATTATTATTTTGGGGTTTTTACATATCGATCCCTTATATCTTTAAAAATTGAATATAGATTCCTGAAAACTCATATTTTAATATTAGTCCCCCAAAATATTTAAGTTATTTCACTTTAGCCCTCTGTTAGGTATTCCGTTCAAATAAATGACAACTTTTAATTTTAATATTTAAGAGCTAAAAGAAATGATAGATATACCCTTAGTTAGTTCTAGTCTTATGAGAGTTGAAGAGGTCGCATGCCTTAGGTCTAAGGTCTGCTCTCAATTAGATTTCGAGTGAAGAGGATAAGCAGGGATGAGGCAAAGAAGGGGAGACCGTAGATCAGGTTGAGGCGATCGGGGAAATTGGCAGCGTGTTGAACATAGTGGCAGCAGAAGTTAGGCGAGCATAGAGCAAGGCATCGTGACGTGGTTGAGTCAAGGGAAATCCTAGGTAAGTTAGGATTTTTGCTTGGGTAGAATTTGGATTAGGGTTGGGGGATTTGACTAGGGTTAGAGTTTGCAGTAGATCTATGGTTGTTGAAGTTGAATTTCTATGTATTTATTTGAGATTCAATTTGAAGAATGGGTTTTGGGCATCTCCATTGAGCTTAATGTCACTATCTATGGCTAATAGTGAGTTTAGATACCTCATTTTGGATTTTTGGCAATAGAATTGAAATTATTTTTACTGTTAATAAATTGATTATTAAGTTTTGATGCTTGATTTTGGGTCCATGGCTAATTGATAAGTAGAATGATTATTGAGTACATTTTTCAGTTTATTGAACTCAATATTGACTGTCCATGTTTTGAATGGCTATCCACGGTTATTAATGAGTTTAGGCTCACTGATCATGCCTAATTTTGAGTTTTTTCTGATTTATAAGGCCACTGTTAAGTTCTGAATTGAGCTTCATTGCCTGTCATGTATATACTTATGTCTCATCTCAGTTTAGAGACGTTATATTGACTGTAATGCTTACATTAATGCAAACCTGATATAACTTTCATGTATACATTTATTGTCCTTATTTTGTATATTATGTTTAATGATTTGGAGATGGATATTCATCTTGTGTAGCTAATTTTTATGTGATGAAGATTCTGTTATTTTTATTATTACTCTGTTTGTGCCTTAGATGTCATTGATGCTGATGCTAGTTGGTCTTTATTGTGATAGAAATTATTGTTTTGTTCTGTAGAATGGATGCCGACATTGTTGAAGTGATTTTACGCTACAATGGTTATTGGAAACAATTCCTAGACCATGCTAGAAAAAACATGAGTGTGAGAATCAAAAGACAATAAGAGTAGTTTAATGAAATAACGCTAGGAGTTTTGGATAACAGATTGCCTAGTTACTTCGTATAGCCCGAGGGCATTTACTAAATCTCTCATACACTATCCTAAATACAAACCCTAGATTATTTGGGTCTATCAAAATAAATTCAGTTTTTATTCAAGTGTTGAAGGAACATCTAATAGAAAAAAAATCAAGATATTCTTAGTGTTAAACGTGGAAAGTAGAAGAAGAGGTAGGCATAAACAAGGGTCAGTTGAGGAGGTCCGCTGCCAAAGAAGAAACCCTCCTAGTGATATAGTACGGCCCAAGTGAATAGTATTACATTGATTTGGGTGGAGATAGTGGGAATGAGGAGACTGAAGGAGTTGAGGACGATAGATTTGTTTCATGGAATAATATTTTTATTGACGATACAAACAGACATGCTATAGGTAATGATGGTTGTAGTTCTAATGCATGGGATGATGATGGGAGGGATGAGGATGAGGGTTGGAGTGAACTTGTGGATGTCCAAAATGAAGATAGAGCTGACGATGATGCAGATGAAATCTATTCAGAAGATGGCTACCATTCAGTTCATAACTCAGAATCCGAGGATTCTAATTGTAGTGATGTAGATGGAGTAGGGAGTAGTGAGGGTCCAAATGTGTAAGTATATTGTTACGTTCAAATTGTGTGCTTAAAGTATAGCATTTCTTGATTCAAATGAATGTTACAGTGTAACTCCAAGATTCAAGAGGAAAATTATTATACCTAGGCGTGCTTTCAGATCAAATGCATATGGAAGATGTCAAACCTTCACATCACAGATTGGAGAAAGTTCTGCTCCACCATTCCAAACGCAACAATCGCAAACAACCCGTTGAGATGCCGACTAAGGGAGATGTTTAACCCCAAAAAATAATGATGTAATATTATTTGAACAACTTGTTATTGAAACTCTGTTGCAACATGGAAATTTATGTAATGAGCTCTGTTGGGAACAACTTCTAGAAACATTACATCATTATATGTTTTATGGTATGAACAACTTGTTG
>JAYEPQ010000008.1:11443201-11663201 GCA_036321105.1 Dracaena cambodiana
ATAGTAGCAGTATGTTCATCCTTGAACGAATACTGTTTTTGAAGTCTGGGCGACTTTGCTGTGTTGCTTGTAGTTGGCCATGGTTTCTGCTTCAGTGTACTTTCTACCGCCATTGCCGTTATGTCTTTCCCTTTTGAACGAGAAAAATGGAATGGAGATTCGTTTGCACCGTCTCCGGTTGCAGACTGTTGCATTTCGAGACGTCGAAGTATTTCTTCGGCCTGTTCGCCCTGCTTAAGCAGATCCTTCCATGACTTGGATTCGACCGAACCCATCTTGTCTAAAATATCGGTCAACAAGTTATGTCTACAGGTTTCCACAAGCGTATCCTGCGTCATGCCATGTGGGCATCGAACGGAAAGTTCTCGGAACCGCTCGACATAAGTTTTGACCGTTTCGCCTTCTTCTTGCTTCGCTGCTAGCAAAGATAATATGGAGACTTCTGTATCATCTTCAAAGAATCGGGCTAGGAACTCACGTTCTACATCAGCCCAAGATTTAATTGTTCCCTGGGGAAGTTGCATAAACCAGGTAAATGCGGGCCCCCGTAAAGTGCTCGCAAATATCCTAATCATAGTTGGATCATTCCCCTTGAGATGTCCTGTCTGTGAGAGGAAATAGAAGATGTGTTGCTGCGGCGAACTTTTACCGTCGAATGATTGAAGATTCAACGGTTTATATTTTGCAGGATAGGGTACGGTCTCCCATTCTATGGGATATGGACGGACTACCCCCACCTCTTGTAGCTTTTTGCGATGAAGAAGAGCTTGTAATTGGTTCTCCATCTTCTCTATTTTCTCTGCGTGAGGATTGAGGATAACTTTCACTTCCTCTTCCTCTCTTGAATGAGGAGGCACTTCTTCATCTTCGTCTTCGCTGTCTTCATTTATTTGGACAGGCCGTTTTCCTTTCTGCCGACTAGAAATGGACGACGATGATTGGTTCTTTCTAGTTTGAGCCAGCAACTCAATCAAAAGTTGTTTCATTTCTTCTATGGTCTCCTCATGCTGTTCGAGACGTTTTTCTTGTCTCTCAAGCCTTTCAGAGACTTCTTCTAGAAGCGCGCCCTCTGGTTCGATAGAAACTCCTTTTGACCCTGGAGTAATTTCCTTATCCGAAAGGTTGTTTCCGACCACCTTTTTGCCTTTATTAACCATATTTGATGAGGCAGCAGGTAGATCGGTTCCAGAGCACACCCTCTTTATTGTCCGTATTCCTTTGGATTCGGTGATCCGCTCAAAAACGGACCATCTCGGATGGCACTCGCAGTTTGATAGAACAGTTGAGATTAACTGTTCGCATTGGTATTGAGGAGTATTCTGCGCAGAGTTCTTCTTCCAATTGAGGTATTCTCTCAAGTCTTGAGATACTTCTTTATCCCTATTTGCAACCTGACGCCGCTTGCGTTGCAAACTTGGTTCATAATACTGGAGAGTTTGCAATATTTCGGGGCTGAGCTCTTTTCCAGCATTAGATTGTTCTCCAACCCTTCTGCGGATTCTTCTTGAGTGTGTGCTGGCCTGCGCAGTTGTACGGGCCTCGTACGCATCTGACTTGTTCTTCGGGATTTGGAGGATTCTATCATGAATATGTTCATCCGAAGAGAAATTTGAAGACCTATCCTCAGGTGAGTTCATGAGCACATCCTTATATTTGTTTGTAGAGGAACAGGATGGTACACCTGGGAGAGTAACCAAAAAGTTAGATGTGCGCTGTGTGCTCACTGCGCGTGTGCCCGAATAGACACCAGAACCAACCCTTGATTTTTCTTGAGGAGTGCAACCCACGGGTTGCAACTTGCGGTGTGCAACCCGCGGTTGCAACCGCGGGGTTGCCCCCGCGGGGTGCAACCCGCGGTTGGAACCGCGGGTTTCCACCCGCGGTTGCAACCGCGGGGTTGCCCCCGCGCGGTGCAACCCGCACTTCTGCTTCCGGATTTTTACTTTTGGAATTTTTCTTCTCTGATGTTTCCTGATCTGGATTTTCTGACCGCAATTTTCCAGAGGCACTGTTGAGGCGGGCCCGCTGGGCCTTACGCCTCAGGTTTCTCTTCTGAGAGCGGGTCAGGGACTGGTTTGACTTTTGGCTTGACTTTGGAACGGGCGATAACGCCTCGTAAGTTTCAACGGGCGATGACGCCTCGTAAATTTTCATAGGCGATGACGCCTTTTGATTTCCCGTGGGCGATGACGCCTCACCTTTTTTTTATCGTCACCCGGCGATGACGCCTAGGCTCCGAATCAGAGGAGGAAAGAAATTCCTCATATTTTTGCTGGTCAACTTCTATGACCAGCGTCTCAACCATTGAGCCAATCGGCACCCGGTCGGACTGCGCCACCAAATTCTCTGTGGTAAACAGAGGAGCTCCCACTGTGGTCGCCAGTTCTTGTACGCCCGAAAATTGAATCTTTGATTCCATTGCAAAATTATTTGATTACAACGAAGATTTGAGATTACAAAGATTCCGAAGAATTACAAGAACGGGAATATTAGTTTATTCCCTTTTTTATGTGGGTTCGGGTGGCGGTGGAGTCTCGTTGCTGCCTCCGTTGACCGTCCGACCAGGAGAAGATGACTCTGCTCTTTTCTTTGATCTCACGAGCTCGCCCGAAATCTTCCCAAAGTCCAAGAATCCAAAAGTCAAAAGTCCCTTCTCCCGTTAAATTCCTGTATTTTATAAACCGAAGAAGCTCCAAATCCGGCTCAATTCTCTCCTGAAAAATCGGATCACGGATTATCAGTCCAAAAATAGGAAACAAATCAATGGGAAACAACGGAAAACAACCCGCGGGTGGCAACCCGCGGGATCGCCCCCGCGGGTTGCAACCCGCGGGAATCTTCCCGCGGGTGGCAACCCGCGGGGGCTCCCGCGGGTTGCATCCCGCGGGTGCTCCCGCGGGATGCACCCGCGGGTTGCAACCCGCGGGTGCAACCCGCAGTGCCCACTTAGCAAAAATGTTTTTTTTTTTTTGGTATCGTTTGGGCTTAAATGCCAAACTTTTCCTCTTCCCTTTGCCTTAGCAGCTTAGGGCAGTGATGTATTCTTATATTCGGATAAGAATACTGTTGTGACAGATTTGTCGTGGGATTTTTAGCAAACCCCCAGCTATCAACGGGTTTGATTTTGCCTTTACCAACTACCGTTTGAGTTGGGCTAGCCATGCTATTCCCCTCAGCATGGTGAGTTGTCAAGGATTTCGTTTGGGCTTAAATGCCAAACTTTCCTCATCCCTTTGCCTTAGCAGCTTAGGGTGATTCATGCCTTTTACCCCCAGCATGGTGGGGTTGGCGAGAATTTTATTCTCTTCCCGTAACCTTGTCGGCGTTGGGTAATTCATACTTATTACCCCCAGTATGGTGGGGTTGGCGAGAAATTTATTCTCTCCCCGTAGCCTTGTCGGCGTTGGGTGGTTCATACTTATTACCCCAAGTATGATAGGGTTGGCGAGAAATCTATTCTCTTCCCGTAGCTTTAGCGGCGTTGGGCAATTCATACTTTTTACCCCCAATATGGTGGGGTTGGCGAGAAATTTATTCTCTTCCCGTAGCTTTGTCGGCGTTGGGTGGTTTATACTTATTACCCCCAGTATGATGGGGTTGGCGAGAAATTTATTCTCTTCCCGTAGCCTTGTCGGCGTTGGGTGGTTCATTCTTATTAACCCCAGTATGGTGGGGTTGGCGAGAAATTTATTCTCTTCCCGTAGCCTTGTCGGCGTTGGGTGATTCATTTTTTTTTTTTTTTTAAAAATAAATATATATATATATATATATATGGGGGTTTAAATTAACCGCCTTGAGCCCATTTTTTTTTTTGAATTGTTGTAAGCCCAAGTGGTACCTTTAGACCTCACGCATTAAATGTGTCGGAGTTAGCTCTAACTCCTTTTTTGTTCAATTTTGAGCTGAACTGCTCCAGCGTCAATCAACGCTTGAATTTTATCTTTTAAGATAAAACAATTTTTTGTGGGGTGACCTACAATCCGATGGTACAGGCAGTAATTCGGATCGTTAGTTTTCCCTACTTCTTCAGGTCTCTTACTCTCCGGCAATTTAAGCATTTTGCGTTTGGTGAGCAGATTGAACATAGTAGCAGTATGTTCATCCTTGAACGAATACTGCTTTTGAAGTCTGGGCGACTTTGCTCTGTTGCTTGTAGTTGGCCATGGTTTCTGCTTCAGTGTACTTTCTACCGCCATTGCCGTTATGTCTTTCCCTTTTGAACGGAAAAAATGGAATGGAGATACGTTTGCACCGTCTCCGGTTGCAGACTGTTGTATTTCGAGACGTCGAAGTATTTCTTCGGCCTGTTCGCCCTACTTAAGCAGATCCTTCCATGACTTGGATTCGACCGAACCTATCTTGTCTAAAATATCGGTCAACAAGTTATGTCTGCAGGTTTCCACAAGCGTATCCTGCGTCATGCCATGTGGGCATCGAACGGAAAGTTCTCGGAACCGCTCGACATAAGTTTTGACCGTTTCGCCTTCTTCTTGCTTCGCTGCTAGCAAAGATAATATGGAGACTTCTGTATCATCTTCAAAGAATCGGGCTAGGAACTCACGTTCTACATCAGCCCAAGATTTAATTGTTCCCTGGGGAAGTTGCATAAACCAGGTAAATGCGGGCCCCCGTAAAGTGCTCGCAAATATCCTAATCATAGTTGAATCATTCCCCTTGAGATGTCCTGTCTGTGAGAGGAAATAGAAGATGTGTTGCTGCGGCGAACTTTTACCGTCGAATGATTGAAGATTCAACGGTTTATATTTTGCAGGATAGGGTACGGTCTCCCATTCTATGGGATATGGACGGACTACCCCCACCTCTTGTAGCTTTTTGCGATGAAGAAGAGCTTGTAATTGGTTCTCCATCTTCTCTATTTTCTCTGCGTGAGGATTGAGGATAACTTTCACTTCCTCTTCCTCTCTTGAATGAGGAGGCACTTCTTCATCTTTGTCTTCGCTGTCTTCATTTATTTGGACAGGCCGTTTTCCTTTCTGCCGACTAGAAATGGACGGCGATGATTGGTTCTTTCTAGTTTGAGCCAGCAACTCAATCAAAAATTGTTTCATTTCTTCTATGGTCTCCTCGTGCTGTTCGAGACGTTTTTCTTATCTCTCAAACCTTTCAGAGACTTCTTCTAAAAGCGCGCCCTCTGGTTCGATAGAAACTCCTTTTGACCCTGGAGTAATTTCCTTATCCGAAAGGTTGTTTCCGACTACCTTTTTGCCTTTATTAACCATATTTGATGAGGCAGCAGGTAGATCAGTTCCAGAGCACACCCTCTTTATTGTCCGTATTCCTTTGGATTCGGTGATCCGCTCAAAAACGGACCGTCTCGGATGGCACTCGCAGTTTGATAGAACAGTTGAGATTAACTGTTCGCATTGGCATTGAGGAGTATTCTGCGCAGAGTTCTTCTTCCAATTGAGGTATTCTCTCAAGTCTTGAGATACTTCTTTATCCCTATTTGCAACCTGACGCCGCTTGCGTTGCAAACTTGGTTCATAATACTGGAGAGTTTGCAATATTTCGGGGCTGAGCTCTTTTCCAGCATTAGATTGTTCTCCAACCCTTCTGCGGATTCTTCTTGAGTGTGTGCTGGCTTGCGCAGTTGTACGGGCCTCGTACGCATCTGACTTGTTCTTCGGGATTTGGAGGATTCTATCATGAATATGTTCATCCGAAGAGAAATTTGAAGACCTATCCTCAGGTGAGTTCATGAGCACATCCTTATATTTGTTTGTAGAGGAACAGGATGGTACACCTGGGAGAGTAACCAAAAAGTTAGATGTGCGCTGTGTGCTCACTGCGCGTGTGCCCGAATAGACACCAGAACCAACCCTTGATTTTTCCTGAGGAGTGCAACCCATGGGTTGCAACTTGCGGTGTGCAACCCCGCGGTTGCAACCGCGGGTTCACCCGCGGTTGCAACCGCGGGGTTGCACCCGCGGGGTGCAACCCGCGGTTGGAACCGCGGGTTTCCACCCGCGGTTGCAACCCGCGGTTCCAACAACGGGGTTGCCCCCGCGGGGTGCAACCCGCGGTTGGAACCGCGGGTTTCCACCCGCGGTTGCAACCTCGGGGTTGCCCCCGTGCGGTGCAACCCGCACTTCTGCCTGCGGATTTTTATTTTTGGAATTTTGCTTCTCTGATGTTTCCTGATCTGGATTTTCTGACCGCAATTTTCCAGAGGCACTGTTGAGGCGGGCCCGCTGGGCCTTACGCCTCAGGTTTCTCTTCTGAGAGCGGGTCAGGGACTGGTTTGACTTTTGGCTTGACTTTGGAACGGGCGATAACGCCTCGTAAGTTTCAACGGGCGATGACGCCTCGTAAATTTTCATAGGCGATGACGCCTTTTGATTTCCGGTGGGCGATGACGCCTCACCTTTTTTTATCGTCACCCGGCGATGACGCCTAGGCTCCGAATCAGAGGAGGAAAGAAATTCCTCATATTTTTGCTGGTCAACTTCTATGACCAGCTTCTCAACCATTGAGCCAATCGGCACCCGGTCGGACTGCGCCACCAAATTCTCTGTGGTAAACAGAGGAGCTCCCACTGTGGTCGCCAGTTCTTGTACGCCCGAAAATTGCATCTTTGATTACATTGCAAAAATTATTTGATTACAACGAAGATTTGAGATTACAAAAATTCCGAGGAATTACAAGAACGGAAATATTAATTTATTCCCTTTTTTTCGTGGGTTCGGGTGGCGGTAGAGTCTTGCTGCTGCCTCCGTTGACCGTCCGACCAGGAGAAGATGGCTCTGCTCTGCTTCTTAATTTTCCGAGCTCGCCCGAAATCTTCCCAAAGTCTAAGAATCCAAAAGTCCTCTCTCCGGTTAAATTTCTGCATTTTATAGACCGAAGAGACTTGAAATCCGGATCGATTCCTCCTGAAAAAGCGGATCACGGGATATCAGGAAAATAAAATAGGAAATAAAACAACGGAAAACAACGAAAAACAACCCGAGGGTGGCAACCCGCGGGATCGCCCCCGCGGGTTGCCACCCGCGGGTGGCAACCCGCGGGAATTCTCCCGCGGGTGGCAACCCGCGGGGGCTCCCGCGGGTTGCAACCCGCGGGGGCTTCCTGCGGGTGCTCCCGCGGGATGGAACCCGCGGGTGCTCCCGCGGGTTGCATCCCGCAGGTGCAACCCGCGGGTTGCATCCCGCGGGTGCAACCCGCGGGTGTGCCCACTTAGCAAAAAAAGATTTTTTTTTTTGGTATCTACAGAAACGTGTCTAAGAATAGATCAATCCGAATTCATATGCAAAAGTTATAGCCATTTTACTAAATGCTGCAGAATGAAAAATCTGATCCAGCGGGCTACACGTCTACTGAACTTAATTTAGGGTTTTATTCCCGAAAATTAGTATTTTATGCCATCTAATCTCAAACATTGGTTTCTATTACCTATAGATTTGATTAAAATTGTATATCTTGAGATTAGTTTGTGTTAGATTAGGATTATATCTTTTATATTGAGTTTAAATAGGAGCAGGATTGTGTTTAGGTTATAAATATTTCATGAATTCTTGTAATTAAGGAGAGTTTTTTAGATGTAATTTTAAATATACTTTTAGTTAATAAATATTAGGATTTTGCCGAATGGGTGACAGCCGCCATACCGAACTCTAGAGGTAATTCCATTGCGTTTCATTACTTTTTAGATAGATTTAATCGCTTTCTAGTGTAGATCTTTAAGTACTTTCTAGCTTAGATTAATCTGGCTTTCTAGATTAGATTTTCTTGCCTTCATGAATAAAAATAGGATCTTGTTAATTAGAACCATGAGTAACTAAATTAGTTTAACTCTTAGATGTAGATGAAACTAGGAATTAACCATGTAATTACTTATTATTATATTTTTTCTAAAATAAAATAATAAAGACATGATTTTTCCATGAAAAGATTAAAATACAACAATTCGTAGATTAATTCTTTGATAGGTTATACTCGAGTTAAATTTCTTGATAACCTATACTTAGTTAGGGTTTGGGATTGTTGATTTTCATCTTTTTCATAGAATTATCTAATAATTTAGTTTGTTTTTATGCAAAGTAGTATTTTTGATGAGTTATATTTGCACACCACTTAATAGCTCATACTTAAAACACTTTAAATAAATATTAAAACTAAAAGATCAATTTTTATGATAGGAATAAAATAATAAAAGTAATACTTGGTTGTGAACTAGTGGATTCTATATTCTAGACTAATTAAAATCACTTGAATTCAACTTGAACCCTTTGTTAGTCCGTTAGAATAATATGATTAGTAAGAATGCAAAACACCTTAGATTCTCATGGGAACGACCTATAAAGCGCTACAACTGACAATGTACGCTTGCAGAAAATTATCACATTAAGAATCAACTGGCTTATACTCCAATAATCCCACTTTTGACAACAAATCCAGGACATATTTTTTTTGAGACAGGAATATATTTTGGTTTGAACTAGCCACTTCAATTTCTAGAAAATGCTTCAATCCTCCAAGTTCTTCATCAAATTTGGTTGATAATTGCTCTTAGAGTCTTGTGATCTCTTCCACATCATCCCGATAATAACCATATAGTCCACATAGACTATTAGAGTTGTCACTTACCCCCCTCGATGTTTTAGGAAGAGAGCATGATCTGAATTTCTTTGTTGAAAATCATATTTTCTTATAACGGAACTAAATCAACCAAACCATACTTGAGGTGATTGTTTCAATCCATGCAGAGCTCGTTGCAGTTTGCATGTAATTTTTACCTCTAAAAATGTGGCATACCCTGATGGAATATCCATGTAGACATTCTCTTCAAGATTGAATGGAGGAAGGCATTTTTTAAAGCAAACCGGGGCAATGGCCAGTCTAAATTTGCTATAAGAGATAACAAAATTCTAACAATATTTAATTTGGTTAATGGTGAGGAAGTTTCTATGACGCTCCAGATCACACTGGTGGTGTATTCCAATAATGGGTAGGATATTACCGGTAGACACTCTTAATACCAAGTGCATGAGGCTATTGCATCTACAATCACAGGCAAGAAATATAAAAATGTGCAAATATTTTATATATATATATATATATATATATATATATATATAATACATATATATATCTTAAGTCTAAATTTATTTGCCACAGCATCACAAGCATGAATATAGTAATATCAGAAAATAAGTATATTGTAATGATAAGTAATATGTACCAAGAAATATTGCTCATGTAGGGTCAAGTATAGTATTAGAATAGACAAATATAAGTACTGAATATAAATAAGGGTGTTCAGAAACTACGGACAGAACTATGATGCTGGATACATATGCACATATAAGCCAAAATGAGTATACATGAAAGGGATAAAAATCCTACGAGAGGTAGGCTACTGGTGCTGGGCCTATTCCTGGATATTAGGATCTTGGAGATGTAGGTCGATCCTCCTCCTCGGGTACCGCTGTCGTGACTGCTGGATCTAAAGTGTGATAATCCCATGTGTCAGAACTCAAACAAGAATATAAATTCAAACTCATGCAATTTTATAGGAATCATATAAGAATGTATCTGTGTGGCATGTTAGTAGGAAATAATATAAAAGATGTATGCGTATAAATCATGAAGTATTGTAAATATAATATGAATATGACGTACATAGTATATATAGTATAACGTGATCAAGTTCAAGAAATACAAAATATAACATGAATCATGAAATACATTGTACATTTATGATAACATAATCATGTATATAAATCATGAAGTACCATGTATGTATAATATAACATGATCAGGAAAATGGATACAATTTCTATTCTATTATTTAGGAACTGAATGGCAAGAGTATTCACATATTTTAGAAGTGTATCATATATACCCGCTATCACGACCTCAGATACCGGTCTCTATATGCGCCAGATGGCTGTCGCTAAGTAAGCTTAGAACCAATAGTGCTAGTATAAGATCAGTGGATACATCCCAGAAAGAATCAGACAGAACTAAAAGTCCTACAATATATATTTTATTCTACCATTCATTTTCCCATACCGGCATATAGTAAATGTTAAGTATCAATGTATCAAGGTGTCATATGTAAGAAAGTATCAAATATCAATAGCCATGTGAATATGAAATGACATACACGATAAAACTCGTAAGTAAAAGAGTAATACTGGTAGGTACAAGAGTTATAAAATATATTTACGTGTGTGAGGTATCATTTTCAAGCAAAAATAACATGTAAAGTAATAACATACGTAAATAAATATGTGTGCATGTATATCAAATTTTAAGTCAAATATTATATACACAAACATAACAAGTATGCCTAAACATGAACCATGACAGGTCTGAACTCACCATCTATAGATGATAATAAGGGCGATTTAAGATATGTATACGTAATTGTATATTATATCATAAGTCAAAAGGTATATGCACGGATATAATATATATGCCTATATTGTTGCAATTTAGTGGACAGTTAAATTTTTAGGTCTTGTTTGATTACCATAAAAATAGAATTAGAGGTTAAGATTTGGTATAATTGTAGAAAGTTTAATTACCGTTGTAATAAATTTGAAATAAGTTTAATTGGAGTTCTAAAGTTATAGTTGTTTTACTATGGATCTACTGCTAGTGAACTACAATAGCAACAAGTAAATTTTCAGATTTGATTTGACCATGAATAAGATAAATTTAGTGCTTAATATTTGAAAAAGTTTTAGATAATTCAATTACCTTTTCAATAAATTTTGAATGAGCTCAATTTGAATTCTAGAGTTATGGTAATTTTACCATAGACATGGTGATGCTGAACTGTTGACCTGGTATAGTAGTAAGCGATAAATTTCCTGGCTATTTTACGCTAGGTAAATGGCTAAATTAGAGTTCATTATAGTTTTAGTGAATAATATTTTTAATGGCATTAGAATAAGGTCAATTGGAGTTAAAATACAAAACTTATAGCAGTTCTCAAATGGACTACTAGATATGTTTGGCCAGCACTACTGTATGTGCACATATGACATGCAAGGTGTACCATATGTAATGAAAATCAAGATAAATGCAAGTTTAAATATGTATAATCTTTAAATTGGATTAAAAATATATCCAGTATCATATGTGAGGAGATTTCATCAAGAAATCATAAGTTTAGAGGATTTGAGACTGTATTCTTGCTTCTTGTTGAAATCAAATCGGAAAAGAACCGATATTAATGTGATTGCTCTTTAAAAGTGGAGAAAATTTTCAAGAATCATACTAGAAACAAGGATAAGTACTGGAGAAGGTTCCTCATATTGATTAGAGCTCATTTGAAGAAGGAAAACTCAAGAACAAAGCACATAGAGCAATATAATAGATTTTCAGCTTATCATCAGACTAATTATTTTGTGATTTATTTCAAGGAATTTGAGAAAGAATTATGGCTGGAGGCATGAGCAGAGAATGAAGAGGAATACAAGAGGAAGAAGGTTAATTTTTTATATTTTTCTGAATTTATTTGAAGGGGTTAAACAGCTATTAGAAAATATTTACTCTGGCATGTTAAAAACTCTTAAAGTTCATCTTAATTACAAAGTTACTATTTGGTCAAATTCAATTCAAAATTGGTCAAAAAAAGTTGTAAGGCTGTTAGAGATCAATCCCATCTAGGGAGGATGTTAAAATTGGAATTCTTGATTTTTTTTAAATTGAGTATTTTTCTAAAAGTTGGCCGATCTGGATTAATTCAAGAAAATTATGAGAAAATTCAAAATGATAAAATAAGAGATCTTTGCTTTGTGGAGTTTGAAAACTAGAAAGAAAAATATAATTCAATTTACTTAGTATCCGCCCATATCAATGTCTGGATCCTTGAACTGATATAGATGATATATAATAAACTGATGCAAGGGTGTAACGATTAGGTTCATTATAGTTTTATAATAATCAATGTCATATGTTAGTGTATATCCCTTTGCCACAAGTCTCGCCTTGTATTTATCAATGGATCCATCTGCCTTATATTTAATGGAGAAAATCCACTTGCATCCCATTATCTTCTTTCTTTATGATAGTGTAGCTAACATCTATATTTTAATTTTTTATTGCCTCTAGTTCCTCCTTTATAGCCTGGTCCATTTTGAATTTGATAAATCTTCTTTAACACTTCTTAGAATATGACATGAGCAAAATACTTTCAAAAAATTTAGATAATTTTTGAGTTGACAAATTATTGGCAATCAGATACTTCGATCTTCTTTCTTCCACTTCTGGAGAGTATTAATTGGAGATTTATCATGATTGTATTTGAAAGGCAATGCATAACTATATCTAAGATATTAGTATGTGAAAGTAATATAGAAGAGCTTACCTCTGGAATATTCTCAGGAGTAGAGTCCTTGTGTATTAAGGAGTGAAGGGATTCATCTGCAGATGACAATAATGTGGGTTCGTCTCTCGGAGACATATTAACTCTGTTTGGGCTCTCAACATTCCGTAATATCACTTTGTTTCCATGAGTCGGCTGGGATGGGTTACATTCAAATCCGGTTGGATTACCTTCAAATCCTAACCCATTATCCTCAAATCCTAATCCTTCTGCTCACCATAAAAAAATTGTAAATGATTCTTTATTGAAAATTCTCAATAAAATATTATAATTTATCAAATGGTTTCCCATTTACAGAAAAAGTGGAAAATCTAATTTTCTCTTTATTTAACACTGGATTCTGTAGTAGCTGTGAAGGACGATCTTATTCTCCCTTGATACTCGTATAAAATCTTTAGTTGGCAAGGATTTAGAGCTCTTCATAGCACCAACACTTGGATGGAAAATAACTCTCATTTTAATATTGATCTCTAGATGCCTTTTTCAGCCTAAGCTCTTACCATTTAAAAAGATTTGGAGACTCTTGAATTGATGTCACTATCCAACTGATGGCCTCCATGATCTGAGAATTAATTTATCGCCTTTTGGTCTGAAAGATTTGTATTAAATTTCTAAAATTTATAACCGACGTCTTTTAATTCTCTGAATCATAACCGAAACACGGATCTCAAACTTTATATTCGCATTTTCTTTGGATCATAACTGAAACGCGAATCTCAAATTTTAGATTTGCGTTTTCTTTGGATCATAACTGAAACGCGAATCTCAAATTTTAGATCCGCATTCTGGTATATTGATATGTTGGTGATGGTATGTTCGTGGATTGCATAGTATGCTCATACTAGAAGTCGCATACTATTGAATATAGTCTTCATCCCTTGAGACTTTACGGCAGAAATGATATGTTTAAACTCGTGTTCTCTTGTGGTTCATGTCTTAATTAGAAAGAAATAAGCCAAATGTGAATCTCTCTGTAGTGGATGATCCGCGTCAATATCTTGAGTGTGCCTTTTGAATTTTACGAGCTTTTTATGAGACCAGATGCGATGACACGACTCTGCAGGGCTCATACTTATTAAGTAAATCTGCTGATCTCTAGAAAAGAGATCTATTCCTCAATTTTCTCTGCGAATCAGAAATTGCTGATTTGGCACCTTTGGAAAATAAAACACAATTCTGTGAAGGTCATATTTTAATTCTTCATTTGTTTAGATTCGCAAATCTCTTTTATGAAAGATGAACCTTATAAAAGAAAATTCCGCCAACAAACCCCCTCCAAATTTTTTAAAACTCTATAATTTTGGAAGTGTTTTAAAACACTTTGCATAATTTGGCAGAAATGCGATCTTACGACTTCTGTATTAGAATTGTGGATTTCACTTTTTGAGAAGACACGCGATTCTATACTAAAATCACGGACTTCAAGCTTTATGTGGAATACCCGGAATGTTATCACCTTTTCTGGCATAAAGATCGAAGCATCTTCTGTGCTTATTAATGAAGGATTCTTACAAGATTTGGGCCAGAGATCTCGTCTGTCAAATCATCTGCGATAAAATCTCTACTTCATCATTAAGGTATTTTTAACTCTCTGTGAAAAATTTGAACTCCTGACTTTCTTTGTCTCCAAGCTTCTGAGATCCTTCATCTTCAAGCTCCAAGCTTCTTTTGCATCGACTTCTCTCAAGAAATTTTAAAGAAGATGACAAAAAAGGCCTCAATCTCTGGTCAATCTAGTAGTGTTTCTCAGAGTCCTCAGGTTGCTTCTGGTTCCATAGTAGTCCGGCAAGAACCTTTAGTCCAGGGTGAGTGTCTCATTTATAACAGATCTGCAATTCATATTTTGGTTTTAATCCTTTTCTTATAGCTTTGTTTTAACTCTTTCCCCCTTATGCACTGAATTACGCTTTAAATCCTCTTTTGAAGAATCATTACTTCGGCCACGTAGGAGGATATGATGGTAAAAAGCAATTTAAGTTTCAAAAAGTTTTTCCAGTTTGCGCAGCATCTGATGGTCAAGAGAGGAAGAGTAAAATTTTGAATCCTCCATGTTCAACCATGAAAAAAATCATAACCACAGCTGCTTTTGAAGGGAAAAGTAGGAGTTTGCTGAATAAGTCTCTTTTTATATTTGGTGATAACATAGCAATTCTTGATGACTATTTGGATGACAAGGATTATAAGTGGCTTCATCAAATTAATGGCCGTAACTTGTTTCTTCCTGATTTGGAGAGATATTACCCTTTTCTGTATTTCCAATCCCTTTCTATCCCTAGACTCATGGAATGGCATTTGAACAAAGTGCAAGATGGCATATTGTTGGGTGGATTTAATGCACAAAGTGCATTTCCTCATTCTATCGGGAAACATGCCGCAAGGCTATTTCCAGGATCTCTGAGGCAAGACACCCCTTTGGGCAAGACTTTGGTGACTGCTCGCACCTTCCTATGCCAGTTTGTTGATGAACATGGAGAGTTTCTAGTTTAGGATTTTCGTCATATTGGGTGGGTTCATTCTTCTTCAAAGGGTCTATGGGCAACCTTAACCGGTTTCTTCTTAAGGACCTTTGCAGATCAGTTAAAGAGCATAAATGTTTATCATGCTATAAGGGCAGTTCAGCATGGCATTTTCCCCAGTCTATTCCATTTTTTTGCTTGTTGAAGATGTATAACTCTGATACCTGTACTTTTTTCATGCCATATGGTGAACTAGGGCTCGCCCTTCATGAGATGTATAAAATTTCAGGGTTGTCCATGCGAGATATTTCTTATGAAGAATATGTCCCCACAGGAGAAGAGCTTCATTTACTGAAAACTCAACATCTTATAATCTATGAAACTTATTGGGAATTACTTTTCCACTACCATATTTGCACTCACATGTCTAATGCCCGCAATGTGAAGCAAAAGAAGTGGTTGCAATATCTCTTTCCCAACTTCGTGATAAACAATCCTGATTTCACTCATCTCTCCCCAGTTTCTAAACAGGAAGTCGAATAGAGAATTGTCCATTTTGGAACAGATGCATATGTTGCTGAATTAGATGAGGATGTCTTCAAGGCAGATACATCCTTTGAGAGTTTTCATTATCAGGCCCTACAATCCTTATCAGATCCTGTTTTATTGGCAGGTTTCTTGATGTTATGGCTAAAGCGATGCATGGTTCCATTAGCACCACAAGAAGCTCTATCAGTCAGAGTGGTATACCCGACAGTATTGCTAGCATTTGACAACCACTCAGTTTATTACCAGTGATGGTTTACGGAATTCAAAGTGGATTGTGAAGACTGACTAATAAGTTTTTTAACATCAAGAAAAGTTATGATGATGATGGAAATTTATTTGTTAAGACTCCAAATCTGTGGATAAAACTTCCATACACTTATTTAATGGCTTGGATAGTTCTACACTGCCTTTCACGATGAGTTCCATTAGTTCTCAAACAGACCTGAGTTCCCCCAGAGTTCAACACTATGAAAGATCGCAATGGAAAGGGGGTTATATGGCTATAGTTTGGACAGTGCTTCAACATCATTCTAATTATGAGTTGTACAAGTACTTCTCCTATTTTCCAAATGCTGATTATGGTGATGGATTTAAGGACTCAGCTGGTAATGATAAGTTCACCACTTTGTCTACTGGTTGTTTTTGGTGGATAATAAGCATTCGCCCAGGGCACTTGCTACTCCATTTAGGGAACTATTACTACATTGAGCCTTATTCCCCTAGTCGGGAATCCAAATACAAATATCAAATATGTGGTAAATTTATTTGAGGGAGCCAGAGCTTGGTTTTATTTCATCTCTGGTGATACAAAAATCAAATTTAATCTTCCTCTTAGGACTCCAAATTTGTACATGACTTTTGGTTTCTGCAAATGGTATGCTGTTGCTCATTCTATGCCTCACAATTTTGACGTGAGTCTCACCTGTCTTAGGGACATTAGGACATGGTATGCTCAAATAAGAGAAGCTGGCAGCACTAAACTTGCCAGAATAGAAGATTTTGGCCAAGAGTATGATTTTGAAGAATTTAATTCAAGTGATGAAAGAGATACCACCATAGTCCCAATGGATCAACCTATATCTCCTACTATGGTAAAAGAACCATCTTCTAAGTCAGGATCTCCTCAGAAGACTATTTATAAACTGAAAAGACTTGGATGTCTCAGTGATTTGCCAATCATACTAGAGGTCATATTAGCTGAAGGTAACGCAGCGGTTCTTAGTTTGATTCTTGAAGCTACTGGAGAAGAACATGAAGAAGATGATGATGCAAATTTACTTCCTCGCACATCTAAAAAATGCCATAGTCAAGGACCTATTTTTCCTAGTGACCCCATTATGTGAGGAGACAATGAAGAAACTTACTGATTTATCAAGACTGCATGATAGCATAATCAAAGCTCTTTTGGCTGATCAAGCTGAGTTGGAAGTGCCGAAATCTGCTTCAGGAGACAGCATAACTGCCAGTGAGGAAGAACTGCACAAGCCGGCTGCTGTTCAAGCTTATGAGACCATTTAGTTGGAGATTAGTGATGCAGAAGAAAAGATCAAGGCTATCTTGAATCATTAAGTTGTAATAATTTTTTTTGATATTGTCCAAAGAGCTCTTGTAATCTGGACACTACCGATATGGTAAGCGTTCGGATCCCTGATTTCTTAGAACTCCTAAAATCTTTCCAAATCCAAAATGATAAGGTAAAATAGATGGACGCCGAAATGACGGTCCAACATATGATTATCTTAAATTAGAAAAATTTACTTGAAAATAGTCAATTGGTAGCATTCTTTGAAAACCTTGAAGAAATGGATATCTCTTCTTATTTTGCTAAAGAAGAGCTTATCCTTAATAAATTTGATAGACCAAGGTTTATTTCCTGTTTCAATGAAATCCCTCGCTATCAAAAGCAATTGAGGTTGGGAATTGTATAAGAGGTTTATGTAAACACCAACCATCCGGAGGAGTATAAGGGATTCATTCCAGATATCTGCTATGATAAATTGAAAACCTATGCTACCCAGTTCCAAACAGTATTTATGTTCCGCATTTGGAGTATATGGGAGGAACGGAATTACATTAAACTATATCCTTCCGTTCAACTCTGGGAACTGCACAGAATGATGGAACAATATGCTCATGGATTTGCTAAATATTCAAAAGAAGACTTCGTTGTCATCAATGAAGCCAAGAAAGTTGCAAAGGAGTTCTTTCAAATTGCCTACAATACTACAACCTCTGGAACTCATTCAGTCCATGAGGGGAAGATGATTCTCCGATATGACTATCTATCAGCCTTTGAGGATTCTGACGAACGAATTCTCAAAGTTACCAGATTTTCAAAGTTACCAGATTTTTAGAATCCCTAAATCTAGGGAGAATTGGCTCAAGTGCCAAAGAAGATTTTTTTATGGAGCTTGAAGGACATCTGCCAGAAGCCCAAGGTGAAGACACTAACAATGAGCTGGATGAAGAACAGCTAGCAAACCTAAATATGGGAGATTAAGAAGCATGGTAGGACCATTTATGATGTAAGCCATGATGTCATTCTGCACCCACTTAAAGATTCTCTCTTATTTGCCCACACATGACTCTACCAATTGAAGAGGCCGACAAGTTTCAATAACGTAGTCGACACTCCACTAAAAGAATTGTAGTTGAGTTGTCTTCCACAAAAAAACACTCCTTCTAATTTCTAATGACAGCTCACCTCCACCAGCATCAGGAGGCTCTACTATAAATAGAAACCACTCTCCTCAGGAGAGAGCACGAAGAAAAATATTGTAATCTCAAAGAGTTTGTAAATTTTGAGTTATTAAAACTTTTGCTTTAAAGCTTCTCTGGTTTGCCTTTGGTTGTAGCAGAAATCTGAAATATGGTTTCAGAGTCGTTTTCTAAATTATTGTACATCAATACTGTAAGTTTTTACTTTAGTAATGAACTGCTAGAGTAGAGGCATGTTGTTATTATAATTATTGGTTGTACTTCTATTTGTTTGTGCTTCTACTCTTTACGCATGGGATAGGAAACGAACCATTGATGTGCTCTATCTCTCTGAAGTAATGATATGAGTGTGTGGTGGATAGACCATGTGAGTCAGATCCTTGCAGCCTTAATCCTACCAAAAAGCCATGGTATAAGGGTGTTATGTAGCCGGAGAGAATAGGATCAAAACAGATAAAGTAGAAAGAAACAAATAGAAGGAAAACCAAAAAATTATGCTAACAACATGTTCTCGCTAGCACCATAGATCCAAAACAGATGGATCAAACTAGAGTAGTCCTACCAGATGAAACTTACTCTTGTCCATACAAGTTGGACAATTATGATCATATTGTACACATACCTTCAAGTAGTACAATAGATATAAAAAACCAAGTAGGAATAAACAATTACATTTGTGATCAATTAAAAAGACTTTCTATAGAAGTCAAGGAAATAAATACAACCTTAAAAAAGTATTTAGTCCTCTAAAGGTTACAAAACCTAAAAATATAATATTTTCTTCAGTATTCATGGTAAAATATTCATCTGGAGAAAAAATAAAATAAATACTTCAAAAATTAATATGACGTCTATAATACTTTTGTTCTTCTACAGAAAAAGGAATTATTAGGCGAAATTACCGGTCAAGAAGTATATGATTATTATGAGCAGCATACTGCTTCTATAAACTACTTCAGATCCCAACAGGATCATACTTCCTAATTGGAAGATAACTCCTCTGACATCTTAGAGACTTCATACACATCAGAAGAAAATTTTCATATAAATATGGAATAAGGATCTATAAATAGATCAGTATTAATACTCCCACCAGGGCCAAATACACAACCACCTCCACAAGTTCCAAAAGCAGAAATGACATCTGCAAATCCGGAATTTGAAAGTCAAAATTTCACAAGACAAAGCCATGGAAATTTTAATTGGCTAAATGAGCACACAACCCTAATGAGTCGAGGTTTTAAACCAAATAAATTTGATCCTCCAAATCATATGGGATTGATATTTAATATAGATAATATACCACATCATAATATACGATAGTATATTGGAAATTGGATCCAACATATTGTTGGAACTACATTTCTTTTTGCCATCAACAATATCCAATACATAATTCATACAATATGCTACTAGTTATTGGGAAGGTATAGCTCTATCATGGCTTACCCAGTATGAGAAATTAGAAATTATATCCAGAATCTATTCAGAAACTGGATACTGAGTATACAATGAAAAAAGAGGCTTTATCAAGTATTATGAAACTTTTTGTTTCACATTTAATAGGGGAAGCCCTCTCAAAAGATTACAATTATGAAGAGAAATTATTTAAAATGGTTCTCTGTGATATATGTATGTTGGAAGAATTTGCAACCATATACATAGGATATATATTCAAATTACAATCCTTGGAAAATAAGATAGTTTGGATTAAAGGATTTTTTTCCAAAATACCTTATCCTTAGAATAATCTCAGAAGAGATAAATATAATCATTTACGACTTAGAGAATATACAGGAGAAAAACCTGAGTCAACTCATGCAACAGGCTTTTTAAAGAAAGCATGATGGATACAGTAAAAGAGGTTTGTCAGCAAACCAAATCAAATAAACATATGAGAAAACAGATTCTTCGGTCAAAATTAGGACAATCGTGTTGTTCTACTACGATGAAGATCTAAACATTAAATTTGAATGCTATCCACAATACAATAAATGGGGATCATCCAAAAAACGGTTTTACAAGAAAAAACCAAAATTCAGGATTACTAGAATAAATGGAAACCTGAATTCAAAAACAAATACAAAAAAAATAAATCTTTTGCTAAACGAAAGTTTATCAAAAGAAAGTTTAAAAAAGGTTGTAAATGCTTCAAATGCAACCAAGAAGGGCATTTTGCAAATGAATGTCCCTTAAACATACAAACCGTGGTCATAAATGATCCGGATGAGTTTAGCATCAATGTCGGAACGATACATGATATATCAAGTGATAATTTGACAATATATGAAATAGAAAGTATATATTCAGATTCAGAATCAGAACAAGGGATATTTTCTGATTTTGAAAATTTGAATATTAATATGCTTACTATTAACAAAACATACAATCAAATTAAAATTACACCATTAACAATATATGTTATTCTCACAAAAAGAGAAAAGATAAACTCTGTAGGATATTTGTTATATTCTAGAAGAAGTTTAAAGTTAAAAAGATATAGAACTACTGAGGTATTTCTAAATCTAATTATACAAATACCTTTTGGATACTATGAAATTATCCATAATATTTCAAAACATGCCAAAAATAATGTATTTTATAACATATGGTCTTATAGAACCTATGTCAAAAACAAATGTTAGTATATTACTAAAGAGTACAAGTCTCGAGGATCGAGATTATGTAATTGAATAAGGAGACCCAATAGGTCTACTAGTATTACAAAAATATGAAGATTTATCTTTGATAAAAAAATGATATAAGTGAGCCTAATTTTAGCTCGCCTATATCTCAATCATCTTCTAACCCATCATTGGGAAAAGAAACCTACTACGAATATAGAATATATATGAATACAATTTCAGAAAATTCTGAAATACAAAATGAAACTATTCAAGATAGTACGGGAGAACAATTCATCATCACTGACGAAGATATCGAAAGATTAAAAGATATTATCCCACATACAGATAAAAGGAAGATATACAAATCCTCAACATTCAAATCTATATTTCTAAATAAGATGTATTCGAAAGAATGTAAGGTAATATTGAATTAAAAGGAGATGAAAATTTTACATCTATAAAACTCATTAGTCAACAACAGATTGATAAATTATGAAAAAAATTACCCAAAAATGAAGTATCTCCATATCTGACTTATACAAATAAAGATAACCGGATTATTTAGATCTAGTATAGATACACCTATAATGATAGCATACTTAGATGAACGCATCATAAATAATCCATTAAATAGTTTAATGGGAGGTCCTAAATCTAATCTTGCTAATAGAATATTTGGAGTAAACATACATCCTGATTTTTGCATCAGCCTTGATGATAAAAATATAGATAAAGTATGTTTTTTTATCTATTAGTATCAAGAGGATAGAACTTTCACCTAGTTCTAAAGTGTTAGGGATACAATGAGAACATTGTGGCCTTAAACGACACTTCCACATTTAAATCCATTACCCCTAATCAATTTGTCAAATTATTTGAAGTTTGTAACGGAAAAGTTATCCAACCAAAATTGGTAGATATCATTCTTATTTATTAAATCTGCGGATCTCTAGAAAAGAGATCTGCACCCCAATTTTCTTCGCGAATAAGAAATCACGGATTTGGCTCCTTTGGAAAATAAAACACAACTCTGTGAAGGCTGTGTTTTAATTCTTCCTTTGTTTAGATTCATGGATCTCTTTTATGAAAGATTATCCTTGTAAAAGAAAATTCCACCAACACCTTTTGGGCCTTTAAGGCCCAAGCAAATCAACTTTTTATTTCGGATCTCCACTTGAAGAG
Organism: Dracaena cambodiana; assembly: GCA_036321105.1. Taxonomy (NCBI): domain Eukaryota; kingdom Viridiplantae; phylum Streptophyta; class Magnoliopsida; order Asparagales; family Asparagaceae; genus Dracaena; species Dracaena cambodiana. The sequence goes on from JAYEPQ010000008.1 coordinate 11,465,095, forward strand.
GTGAATTAGATGCCAGTTATAAAAAATGTGTTAGAATTAGGTAGGTATGTTTGATGAGAGGATCTAAGTACCAAAAGCCCTTCTCATGTAAGGCATACCCCAAAAATAGATAACAGGCCGCGCTTGCTATGAAGATAAATAAAGGCAACACAATCAAATATTCAGGGAGAGAGCATTGAAATAGTAGGCAATATGATATAGTTAGAAAGAACATGTAATGGAGTTTAAAGTTTAAGCTTTTTGTGGACATACTATTCAGTAAGTAAATGGCCAAAGTGGCAGCATCATCCCAGTAGCAACTAGGCACATGTTCCACAATTAACAAAGCACATGCAATTTCTAGGATATGCCGGTTTTTTCTTTTGGTAATGTCATTTTATTGTGAATCATGAGAATATAAAGTTTATGGTGAATGCCAAGGCCTAGGAAGTATGTCTGAAATTATTTACATGTTCATCATCATTGTATGAATGAACTAGATCTAAGCTCAAATTTATGTCTGAACCATGATATGAAAGGATTGAAAAGTACTAAAAACTTTTTTTTTAATTTTTCAGTAAGTAGTGCTATGTCATTCGAGTGCAATCATCAACAAAGATCACGAACCAATAATTACTAGAAAAAGTAATAATAGTCGAAGGTCCTACATATCTAAATGTATTAAAATAAAGCGAATAACACTCTTATTTAAGCTCACAGGATAAAAACTTTATGTTTTTTTATTGCTGCAATGCAAGTCTGACAAGTAAAGTCTGAGTACCTTAAATTGGAAAATTGATCCAGAAAGAAATACTTTGAATAACCAAATGATGGATGCCTTGGAGGTGACCTAATAGTCAAAGCTACCTCTTCTTGCTACTAATTGCATGATGCATGTGATTAGCTCTTAACCAACTGAAGTCATCTATGTATATAGTCCCTCCCTCTTAGAACCATCTCCTTATGAGAATATCCTAGAAAAGATAAAAGGTTAATACCACACAATTGAGATCTATAGAAACTTGGCTTATAGAAATCAACTTGTTAGAGAGGGATGGAATTAGTAAAGTATGAGTAATGAGAGAGGATATAGGGACATAATTCCAGACCCATTAGCATTAGCTGCATGACTTTGTCTTGCCGGAGTGGTCTGGGAGAAATTATTGGCAACATTTGTCATGTGGTCATCAAGTGGACCCTGAGTCGATAATCCAGTCATCATTTTATGGTGTTTATTATTAAGAAAGGCTTGATTACAATTTTTTTAATCATTGAGAGTCATGGAATCACTTGGATATTCTTTTTGGGAGATGAGAGATAATGAGGTTCAGCAGTAACCATGATATCTCTACCCTTACCTTCATAATGGTAGTAGCTTTACATTTTTTTTCCGTGCTTGAAGTTCATGCCACCAATCTGGATACCTAGTAACTTGAAGCAAGTTTCATGGATATATTTAGCATTGCCACAGTGAGTATATTGCCTTTCAGACTGAGCCTTAGATGTGGAAATTAAATACAACTTTCCATTACATAGAGAAAATGACCTTGTTTTCGTCTTTATGTTCGATTGGCCTGTCTTGATTCCTTTAATGGCCATAACAGCTGCTAGACTAGAATTTACACCTGAGTCAACATAGTTTATTGGACATCTTTCCATCAGACATGAGCATTGGCCTGCTTAACTATAGGGAATGGCTTTTGCTGTAGCACATTACTCTGATTTTTGTCTAGCCGATCATCCAAATCCATCAAGAAAGATAAAAACTCTATCTCCTGTAGGATTGAGTTATATTTCTCGGTGTCAATGGTAAATTCCATTGGATTAGAATGAAGAAAACCCATTTCACGCCAAAAGCCTTGAAGATCATTATAGTACTTTTCAAGGGACCTGCCAACTTATCTCATACAAGTCACATAACGTCGGAGATCATACACTTGAGAAGTATCAGTCCCGTCAAAATAAGATGTAGTAGTAGAGTCCAAACTTGTTTTATAGTGAGGAAGTGAATGAAGTTAGTGATTAAGGAAGAACCATCGAGCTGATAAGCCATTCTAGCAATGGAGTTCTCAGTTCGCCATCTTGAAAAAATAGATTAGTTTTTGGAGGCTAGGGAGAGTCTCCATTAATATATCCTAACTTATCTTTATTAAAAATATACATCTCCACAACCTTGGACCATAAGGATACTTAGAGCCACCCAACTTAATGTCCATTCAAGCAGTCAAAGAATCAGAAAGTGGTGGGTATGGTGAGGTTCGAACGCTGGTAAGAACTTCCGTGATCAAGTTCATCAGTTGGTAAGGATGGATTTGGTCTAGATTTGGGGTGTTGTACCATATCAAATAAATCTTCCATGGACTCTACTCGGTCTGAAGTATTTCTGAGTCAAGGAGTCAGTGGAGCAGAGGTTTTAGAACTATTATACCATGTTAAAAAGAAGTTTCTATTTCTCATATATGTTTCTTTAGAATCGAGTATAATGATATATATGTATAGCAAGAAAAAGTTTTAGAACTAATCTAGGCTATACATTATTCAAGTTTAGACTTATAGTTGACCCTTAAGAAGTTGAATTCTACAATTAATTGAGTTTGACTCTTGAAGGGTGGGATTTTACTATGAGTTGTGATTGACCTTTGACAAGTCACGCCAACAGATCCAAGGTAAGCTCTCTGGGTGAAAAGCTAAATACTTGTGATTTTCCAACAAACTTACTTTACTAAAGAGCGTTATCCAAGATATAATAGCTCATCCTATAATAAATGGCTTTGTTCCTCATGGTTTGTTAGATAAAATTGAAATTGAGATGAGATTTGTTTCTATGGTCTAGAGATGCCAAAAAAGATTATGTGCATCTTTCGATTGGTCAACTATATATCTTCAATTAGTGGAGGGTAGTCTTGGAGTTCGAAATGTCTGGAGATTCCATGAAACTTGTACGAGAAAAAGAATTGTTGAACTTTATGGTGGGAGAAAATGTTATGGACCCGTGTTGTTATATCTGATTATAAATTATCCCTTAGTCTAACTGACATTTAGAGCCCTCTTGATTCTTCCTCATCTTGGTGAATGGTTATGCTAGGAAAGGAGGTTATTTGTGTGGGTTATAGAATTGCTGATGAGGCGGAAAGTCAATAAGTTTTCTTGATGATTGTTGGATGGATTCTCAACTACTACACTCACGGGATCACTTGTAGTTTTATCACCTTCTTGTCGAGGACATTTCAGTTGATACCATTATCCTCCCTATCGTTCTTGAGCACGCGGAAGTATTACCACTAGATGTTATTATGGAGAACTCAGAGGTCCCAATCCCTTTTAATTTGGTGCCTAATATGAACCTTTGATGTGGTAAACAACTTGTTAAATATACTCTCTTAGGTGTATCGATTGCTTTTAGAGTTCACCACAATCTCGAGAGTCCATTTGTTGGTTTTCAGACGGGATAGCCATGCCTCATGTGAAATGTTGTTGTGGAAGCTCTGGAGAGGGGTACTGCCAACTAAAGTTTTCTTGGTTTTGAGAAATATTCGTGCGAAGTCTTATTTGTTCTCTATATGGAGTTGGTGCTGAGGACTCGATACATCTTCTGCTGGAATGTCCACAATCTACTGCTAAATGGTCTATTATATCAAATGCTCTCCTTGAGGATTTTAGTTTATTTTTGGCAACTTACTAGGATGTGATATTTTCTTAGTCGCCTAAGTTACTTTGTGCTTCATTGATCATGACCACATCTTCAGGAATTTGGTCAGATTAGAATATAGATGCATTTGGTAGGCAACGCCAGATTTTAAATATTGGCTATTGATTGAAAAGAAATTCCATAATAGATATCGCTATCGAGGAGATTTTGGTGATATTTAGTAAATATTGGATATTAATAACAAACTATAAATAGACATGTCTTCTTATCTCAAAATAAATATGGATAAGACAATACTTCTTGTAAATTTGATATAGTTTTCCTGACTTTTCTGTAATTCAAGTATTTAAATAATTTTACAGTAATTTAACAAGTAAATCATTCACCAATAACCTTAAATCAGTTTTAAAAAAATTATAAAAAGAGATCACCAAACTCAAATTTTAAATAGAGATACCCAATTTGCTCGAATAACTAAGAACATGTAAAATAGATTAAATGCACCAAAAGAATATCACATTTTTTTTTTATCCAGTTACACGAGCTCCAATATCAGTTGATATTTGAATCCCAATATTGCAACCTTTTGGGCCAACATATTGGCCATTTTTCTCCAAAGATGATAAACACACTGAGATGTTCATTACCATAATAATTAGAAGTCTAAATCACAATCTTGGCTAATATTGTAATATTGTACCGCTATTTAAAACTATGAGGCAAAATGAGCCACCATATGCCATTGTGTGGCATGCAATGAGTTTGATTTTGGTCTTAGTTTGTTGCTACTGAGACTCTCGTGCATTCCAATGGCATCACTACTAGGCTTGGTTTCGAGACCAGCTCTCAAGTAGCTATGTGGTTTGTGCCTAGCCAAGTCACATGAAAGCTATCTATACATGGCTTGTGGACCCTTTCTTTTGATGCCTCACATTCATCTATGGTTTGTAGGAGATCTGAAGGCTTTCTAATTTGTGATAAGTTTATTCGCTTTGAACTGTTGGCACAACATCCTCTCATCCTTATTGGTAAATGAAGATAAAAAACGTGGTTTGTAGTTTGAGGATTGCAATTCAGTATATGCATTTACTGACGTTTCATATTCAAAGTGGTCGATATTTAAAGTGGCTCGACCGTGATTATCTAAGAGGTTTCTCATAGGGACTGGGATGATGATATGCTCTTTCGAGATAAATTTTTATGGGATCTCTCAGATATTTTGAGATCGAGTACATCTTTAGATAGGACAATTCTTGTGTGGATTGGACTGTGAACCGAGAGAGGTCTCTGGACTCTATATTTCTATTATTTTCGGATTTCCTTCTAGAGCTCTGCCTTTTGACAGAGGCAGATACTCGAGGAACTATGTATTGGAGGTTTTGGAAGCTTAATATAGCCCGCGAGTGTATTAACCTTTATTATTAACAACACAAAAAGAAACTAAATGCAAATTTGATAGTTCCTATAAGAGGTTTGGTGTTTGGATCTCATCCAAGCCAAAAATTTTACGGGATTGAATCTCAATACAACTCTTTCGTATTTTAAAACCCGATAAGAAATGTGAGAATAGTTAACTGTTCACATGACTCGACCCAAGAGTTATATTTCTGAGATTATAAAATTAGGGTCAAAATCCTCTCCTTCTTGCAAAATGGTGTACCTTCCTTAGGGGAGGATTTGTATCCAAGGATGGATGTCTAAATAGTCCCTACGAACATGGGGATCGTCTGAGCAAATCCAATCTAGATGTCTAAATAGAAAGAGAAGGTCCAGCTAGATGTCTAGATAGTAATAGAGGGCCAAGAAAGTCCATCTAAACATAAAATACGGTAAAATTTTCCACGTACTATTAAACTAGACTGCCACAAGAAGTAATATCAGTATTTAACTATATCTAATTAAGAACCAAATCAAATAAGAAGAGGGTATGAGAAAGCACTCTGCAAGTCGCATCTAATGCAAATATCTGCTTCGTGCTAGCGCTGCTTGCCCTCGCAGAGCCCCAACATGAGAGCATTTCCCACTAATTATTTGCTTGCCAAACTTCCATTTCAACAAGAACTTGATAAACCATAGGTATTTTTTAGTCCCTGCTTGGTACATCAATAACAATTTGGATCATATATTCAGCTTAAAATTTTAAGGCCTCTTGTTAAGCAAGTAGGCTCTTTCATTATGCTTCTCATGAAAAAGGACTAAATTACCATTCATTTGACCGTAAATCTATATACATTCACAAAAGGGGAGGATAAGGCACATACAAACATGAAATTACAATTATTAGTTGGAAAGAGATTCTACTATGAGTATTGCTAACCCCATTGTTCGGGCTGCAGAAGTCAATCTCTATGCCTGGGCAAATCTCGCAGAGTGCGCTCATGTCTGGCCCTTGAAACAGGGGCAGGCTCAACTTCACTAGACTGTAAAGCAGGTCCCTGCTTCATGAGCTTCTTCAGAATGCATGCCATGGCAAGTTGGGTGCCAAGGGTGGTGCGCCCTCGAGACAGGCAAGCGATCCCGCCAACAAGCAGCAGCCCATTTGCTATCAACTGCTTCTTGGATGGTTTTTCCCAAAGTCTCCGTCCTGATGCAAGGCTGCCATTCACCTGCCTGCCAAGGGTTGTACTGCTTGCCATATCAGAAAGAACTTCACCATCTGCACCAGTCTCCATCTCTGGAGGGACCTGAGAAACGATGAGGAAAAAAACATTAGTAAGGCCCGTTAAGTTTTCAAATGGCTGCTTTTTTAGGAAGAAATTTTCCAGGCCGTCTGGTCAAAATGATGCTACCATCAAATTCAAAGTCCTCCAAAATTAAGGTTTCAGTTTGGATAGCATACAGAGCTTCATCGTCAGATACTAGAAACATGGCATGAATAATGAAAGAATATTTAAATGGAAACGATGAAGGATAATTCGCATGCTGCCCCTCAGCAACTATATCACAAGGCAGGAAAAGCCAAATGAGAACTAATGAAAGGGAAGATGATGGGTCAGCTGGAATGCGGTGTATTTTCCCCAGTTAGTATCACCGTCACATGAAACATATCTCGGACCATATAGTTCATATACAAAGAGTACGCCTCAAATCATAAATCATTGTAATGGATAAGGTTCTTATCTCCACATAATAATGAGATATCTACAACGTAAAATATTAGCATTATCCTCACCTACTTTATTCAAGAAGCCTAATCATTGGACCGCATCTCGGATGCTGAAAGCCATGGAGCTCATTAGACAGAAACACATCATAATAAATTTTTAATATTCACCATCGGTGGTATTCTACGACTCAATGCTTACATAACTGGGAATGGCTATATTATTGGTCCAGTAGTTGTACTGATGAATTAGAAGTTTAGCATTTTGTACAACAAGAAATACCATCACTTTGAATGTTTTCTTTTCAAAGAAGTTTCATGTTGTAATCTGCACAAATCTTCGGTTTTTTTTTTTTTTTGGGGGGGGTTAACAAGTCGATATGTGAATGTATGGATCATGTTTTTGTAGAAATGCCTCACTAAAATGATTCTGGAAAAACATTTACTGATATAATGGTCACTACAAAACTTAGATATAATAAGTTTCAAAATTGAACCCTAAACATGAATCACCATCATAGAAAAGAAAAACTTAATAAGCAAGCAAGCAATCGTATGATCAATAAAATTTTTGATAGCTTGTTAAATATTATATAATTAACAACTGAGACTAGAGGTTGAACAAATTTATGAGAAATAAAACCACTTGAATGGATATACTAAACACCTGTGTTAAGATTTCAGCCACCTTGAATAAGCTTAAATGCAGTAAAAGAGTTTGTTCTGTGGAGTATGATAATTTGTGATTGTTGTAGGTGCTAGATGTTTGTTAACCAATAAGCTATCTTCCCAAATATTTCCCTTAAATTAGTATGGGTTTAAAAATTAATGATTACTATTGTTGTCTTGTTGAACAAGTTATGATTAGTAAAAGTTAATAATAATCATATGTATGCCTGTTTAGCAAGAGTAACTTTCTTTGTGATAGTGACGTATGTCATATTTTGGTTAATCTAATGATCATCAGATACAAGTAACCTTTTACATGATCATTTTCAATCAACTCTTCTTCAGAGATCTGACCTGTATTACTACTCTAGTTAAACATAATCAACTCATTATTCCATTCTGTAATGCATTTAAAAGAGTCGTAAGTCGCAACCTTCTTAAATTGATGCAGGCAGGAAGAACAAATGAAAGAAAGGTGATCTGAGCTTGAAGGTACATACCAATTTAGTACTACTGTCACATCAATTATGCAAAACATATCTCCAAGGCATTCTTAAAACATAAATGGAAGTGACGATGAGAAGTTTTAAAATGATAACAGATGGATGAGGTTTTTAGACCAACAAGATTTCTAAGTTGTAATAGTGAACATGTCCTTACCTACTTTATCCAAAAGTTTAATAAGTGGGACCACTCCTTGGATACTGACAGCCAAGAAGCAGCAGGCACGAAGGACATCAACCGCAATTAATTCCAAATACTCATCAATAATGGTATTCTGCTACTGCACAAAAACTTACATAATGACACTGGACTATTATGGGTACTGTGATACTCAGAGTAAATATAACTCAGAAAATTAAAAATTAATCAATTTAGCCAATTTACATGTGAGTTTAAAGTTTTTACTATCCGAAGGGTTCTTTCTGATGAAATTGAATGTCATGAATGGGCACTAACCTTTTTAATTATCCTAAGCATTGTAGCAACTGATGATGACCGACTACGGCTGCCAGAAGAATAATCACGCAATGCCTTGTTCATCTTACAAACATAACTCCATATTCCCTTGGCAAAAGCTAACTTTGTCATCTCGACATTCATTCCAGCATCTTCCTGATGCACCATTGTGACCTCACACGCATCTCTACCAGGTACTACAATCAAATTTAATATAATGAGCATATTAATTATCACACAGAAATAAGTGGCAGTAGAAGGAGCAAGGAACTGAAAAACACGTAATGCTAACAAGGCTATGCATAAGAACTCCTAAATGCAGGATAATGTCCTTTCCCCATTCACTCAGAAAACAAAGGCTCAGGTACATCGTGGTAAGGATCAATTTTTTATGGGTCCCCCTCCATGTTCAGGTTGGGTTCGCAAAACTGGGTAGGACTCTGTGCTCGCCTAGCAGCAATAGGGGGAAAATGGGGAAAAAAGAAAAAAAAAAAAGATAGAAATGAGTGAAGAAGACAGGAAGGTACCTCTTTCTTCTAACTTCCATCACTTAAGGCAGGAGAAAACTCACCCATTCTCAAAAGAAATATTACAATATTCTCTGGAATCTGGGATTAATTTTGCCCTTTCTCTCACTCACCAGGGAACCGAATGAGGCATAAAGTTCTAAGCTGAACGCCAAATGATATTTCAAACCCAGTCAAAATGAGCAATGCAGGCTGCTAACCTTTACAATGAAAAACTGCTGCATAACACATCTAATATGTCCTTTACACATTTAGCGACTTGGTGAAAATGAATAAAAGTATTGATATGCGAATGTTACCTTTCCGGATACGCCAACCAGATCTGAAAAATCCAACTCGAACATATTTTTTCTGTCTTGGTGCCAGAGAATGTTCACAGTGCTGCCATGGTTAAGGTAGAAAAAAAGTTAGGAATTATTTGAGAAGGAACAAAGCTGAAACTTGTAAAATGGCAAGAGAAAGTTATAAGAGATTATAGGGTAGAAGACAAGCTAAGCTTGTCAACCGTCAGCCTTGTCCATGTTCAAATTTGACAGATTAGCGAATAAAAAGATTACAGAGTAGGAGATTATTGAATCAACTGATTGCTGAACTGACTTAATATTGATTGAGAGCACGTAGTCCAAGCTCACTTTGTCATTTATTTCAGTTCAAGTGTACTATCAAATGTTGATTAGGAAACATACAAGTTAAGCTTGTCACCCAATCCATGTTCAAGTTTGGCAGAAAATTCTTTTTTGAGGCATTTCAAACTCATTAACTCTAATTACTTGTCTAGATCTTAAGTTCAAACTCAGACTGGTTCCAGATTCCCAAGCAGAGTCATTCAATCCAAAAAACTAAGTCTAGAGAGGCTCTGCCAACAATCTTGCTTCCTATTTTAATGTTCACCCTCCTCATAGCTCCAATGGAAATAACAAACCCTTTTTAATTCTTATGGAAAGATCACCCAACAGACTAAATTCTAGTGGCTAAGATATTGCTACAATGAATATTATTAAATAGTCTATATCCAACTTGAGCCAAAATAATCAAGCCCATTCAAATCTATCCAGACATGATGTTCAGTTTTCTGTTCAATTTTGGCTAGATGAACACTAATGGAGCACAAATAAATCCAGACATTAGTTTTCTCAAACAAAACTTACTGAGAAAATTGCATCATGACTAAATAAACATAGATCAGCAATTCAACAATGGTTAAACAACTCCATTACTCATAGTCTCATAAATACCCTAGCAGATATAAATAAGATAAAAATATACTAAAAGTTAAGAATCAATATGATACAATAGCATAACTTCAAGGATTCTTAAAAGTAATATGTTACCTTGATAACACAATAGAAGGTTTTGTCTTTCCCTTCCCACACACACCATGCCAGTATGTACTCTCTTGGTGTCATAAAAGGAAACTTTTTTATCATACATCCAATTTCTGTTCCACTGGCATCATCAACTTGCAACTGCTTATATTCAATCAATGTCTTGTCCCATTCTTTCCTGTACTCATTATCCATGTAAAAGTCTCTTAATAGATCAGTAGAGCATTTCTCAAATATGGTTATGCTCAGGTACTTCAAGGGACCATCCTGAACAAAATGAGTGCAGATGCCAAGCATTAGTTAACTACTAATTCAGAATCTTATGAAATAGATTATAGTATATGAGATTCTAAACCTATAAGATACATTAAATAATCAAAATAAGAATTCTGTCAATGGCATGGACATGCCACATTGTGATGTTTCTCTAGATTAAAATGACGAGCATTAAAAAAGGAACTCCTGTAACTTCACTTTGATGATAGGCTGTACCACTGTGATGCAATAAGTCCAGGAATTGCTTGTAAGTTTGAGTTCAATGTTATTTATTGTTAATGGCATTTATCCATTATTCTGATATATATACTCTTCAAATTATTACTATTTAGAAGATTAACCCCAAAACAACAAATTAGACAACTGACCTTCCAAATTTGGAGAAAGTCAATCAAACTACCCCTCTACTATTAGTCAAGACTTAACAACAGGGAATAATACTCTTGATGCTCTAAAAATACCCATTTATATCCCAAAATATCATTATTCTTCCTCCCCTTATTGTTATTCATCATCTTCATCATCATCAATCTAGATAAACCCACCTCCAAATCCAAAATCCCTCAATCAAAATTCCAGTCCCCCCTTCCTCCTCTCCCCAATCCTTGTTGCCTCCACCCTCTCCTCCTCATCCACCTCCCCCGTCTCTTCCAATCAAAATCTTGATAAACCCACTCCTAAATCTAGAGTTAGGGCTCCCGCTCCTCTTCCTCTCCCTCAGATCTAGGGTTGGGACTCCCCCTCTTCCCTCCTCCCCTTCAATCAAATTTTTTTTCATATCAGATTTAATGATGCCTAAATTATCAGCTTGAAGAAGTTTTAAGCTTGTTCGTTTATATATTTGAGTTAATATGAACAATGTGAAGTTTGATTAGCTAAGCACTATAAGATCTGATGACTTTCAGACCCTCAACACCCTCTTCCATAGCCCGGTACACTTCTGTCAAACCTGCCCCCCGATCCCTCACCTTTATGGCATTCCACTACCTCCAAAACGTAGCCGCTACTGCTGCCACCATCGCTAATACTAAGGGCCACCCCAGTCCAACCTCCTCGACCTAATCTAAATCGTCAAGGAACTCACCACTCGCAAATGGTAGGATGAACCGGCAACTCCTCCATCCATCTATTGAATCACATCAACCTTATCCATCCATCTATCAAATAACAACCTCTCTTATCCTCCATTGTGGGGTTCTCTTAGGTCTTGAGGCCTCGAGGATTTGACAGAGTGCGTCAATAGAGGTGGGGGATCGGGCAACCGAGGATTTGGAGAGGTGGAGGATTTGGGTTGTGGAAGGATTATGAGGTTAGAGGTTAGGTTTTGAGGAGTGAAAGTTAGAGGCAAAGAGATTGTTTGTAGAGAGGTAGGAAAGAGGATATTTGGCATGGAGAGAGGGAGTGAGATTTGGTGAGATTTGGGGACGAAGAAGGAGCAAAGAAGAAGAAGGGGTCAATGGAAAGGAAGAAAGAAGGGAGATTGAGTTAATTAACAAGGGTATAATGGCAATTTTATACTTCTTCTGTCATTTTACTGATTGGGAGGGCACTTTGACTAAATTTCCTAATATTTGGAGAGTCAATTGACTAATATGATGTTTTGAAGGGTAATTTTCTAAATATTAAAAATTTCAAGGATATATCTCTAAAAACCTTTATCCAAAGTTTGAAGGCTTCATTCATATAAAAGATGATAAATATAGTTTTTAATCCAAAAGGAAAAGGACACTATAAATAGTTATAGGCCCTGAATTCAATTAAACTTAAAGTTGTAGACATGGACCAAATTAACTATGGCTGCAAGAGCTATAGGTGTTTAGCAACGAAGCTCCTACTAAGCAAATCTAAGTTCATGATGAAACAAGTACCAAAAACTACCAAAGCACTACGATGAGCTCGGAAATATAAGTGATAAAAAGATAATTGAGAACCAGACAAATAATGAGAACATATAAGAAAACGATAAATCAAGGTCCAACAAACGAAGGGATGCCCAAAAACTTGGAAATTTGAAACCAAATGTGTATACAACCAATTTCACATCTAAGCGCTAGGTCTGCAGAGGACCAATTAACAAGAAATCTATATGAGGAGGTAAAATCTATAGGCTCATAATTATGCAAAAATTGCATAGCCAACAAACAGCCTAGCACATTGATAAATGAAAAAAGAGCTTGACCTGGGTCCTGCAGCACTTAGCGTTATACGATAGTAAACCATTCTTCTTCTCAATGACATTTTCCCATTTTTCTCTTTTTTCATTCTTCACATCCAAATCCTTTATCAGCTCCCTCAAGTCTTCGTCAGTTATAGTCCTCGATATCCTGCAGACCCAAAAAAAAAATAAAAAATAAAAAAACAACTCTAATTAAACCACGCAAATTCAAAAATCGTCAGTCAACAGCACCACACATCAAATTACGATCAAAATCTCCACTTTTTCACAAAATCAAGTCGATTATAGGGCAAAGGACTGAAGACTGACCCAGTCGACGGGCTAGGGTTTATCAAAGGGGTCGTATTCGAACCCCAGCTTGAATCTCTGGACCGGAGACCCTGCCACCTCGAGAACGCTACGAGCAGCTTCCAGGCAGCGATGAGGAGTAGGACGACGGCGGTGACCCACCCGCCGCTGGCGTTCCCCCGCCAGAACTCGGCGAAGTCCAGGGTTCTTCCCGCCAAATTCGGGAGAAGGCGATGACTCACCACCATCGAGAAGGAGATCGAGAGAGGGCAGAGGGCATTCCTCTTCTTCTCGATTGATTTCTTGGAAGGGAAACAACGTGGTATTAATTGTTATTTTACTATTAATTGGGCTGCTGTTTGGGTTGTGCTGGTGCGATGTCAGCTGTTTGTTTTGTGTTCGGTGTTTGTTTAGAAGAGTGGATTACATAAGCAGGTAAAAGGTGTGGATGCAACGGAAGGGGAGAGGGTCGGGTGCATGGATAACAGAGTGATACAGCCAACGGACATTGGCTAAAGAGGAATAACCTTGCTCCAATTTATAAAAGGCCTTGAGTTTGCCTTTTTGTTGAGGCTCAATTTGTATAATCTTTATAAAATTATATGTATGTGAGTCAATTTGAATAATCTTGCTAAAAATATATGTATGTATGAGTTTGACTAAAAAAAAAAAACAAGACAAAATAGAGTGATATAACTGTGATGGAAAAATCTGGGATTTTTCCGAATATTAAAGCAATCTGACAGTCAATTAGTTCTCGATGATAGTTGTACTTCTATGTTAAGATCAAGAGAGCATCTAATGGTTTTGCATTTTATAGATGACCTTAGAGAAATAAGTATTTGTTATACTAATAAATCTTTTTTATTTATCTCTTCCTCCAATCAGACCTTGCAACTACAGCAACGTCAATGTCAACTCTTATTTCTTTTTTTCTTTTTTCTTTTTTGAAGATTAGTTCCTTTGGCCTAGTTACGACTCTCATAACTCACTTCTGTATTGTCCATTCATATCTTTCCTTACCCTCGTGATTGTTGCTCATTCTTTCTCGATGGTCAACATATTTGTTCTCTCGCCAATTAAGATTGAACTCCATATTTGCAAAATTAGTCAAACTTAGCTTCACATTTGTCATAAGCGAGTGGCTCTGAGGAGTTCTTGATGATAGTTCTGGCTCTCCTTCTAAGATGAGGTTGGTATCTGGATAATATGCTACAGATCATGCTAATACCTCCTGGAATCCATTCAGCTTAGTAGCTGTAAATAAATACTGATTCAATAATAAAATTTTCCACTCCTAGAGTTCCAAAATCATATTTTCAAAGACAGAACCATCAAAATTTGCGATGTACCGCCATATATGCAATCATTTCCATCTGAAATGCTCCAATGTAGTTTTAGTGGAGGCTTAAATCTCAACCTCCCTTATTTCCAGTATTTCTTGACCTCGAGGGGATTATAGATCCAAGAGGCTCCAAATCTCCCTCATTTCAAGGATAGCTGATGGAGCTTCTCTAACTTACTAAGTCATGTTCTCAAACATTTGATCATCCATGTCCTTTCAAATGCTACAACTCATACAATAAAGAAAATTTTGTTTAGATCTCGTCTTCTTGATGGATCTGAACCCCTTTGCCTTCAAGCACATGAACCATGTTAATTTGTTGGCACAATTTCAATGGGGGCCATCGGTGGGCCAAGTAGGCGCAATCGATGGTGCCAGTGCCATTGATAGGCTAGTAATGGCCTACATCAATAACGCCATTCGGTGAAACCCATCATCAATAGCGGGGTCAGGTCTATCGACGGAAAGGTGCATTGTTCGGTTTTTAGGTGTCTTTGAAAATGGGCTAATCAAGTTCAATTTGACTTAGGGTTGGGTCATATTAATCCTAATCTATAAAAAAAAAAAGGTTTATGATAGGATTTTTCAAAGAAAAGGTAAAGAAGTCTTTTGCAACCTCTTGAGATTTTGGAGAACTCTCTTTTGCAAATTTTTTGAGAGTTTTGTAGCCATTTTCTTCTCTAGAGATTAATTTGTAATTTTGAGTGATCTGAGAGATCCAAGATTTGTAATTGTAAACATTACTAATAGTAAAATTTGATTTGGCATATAGATGTGGGATTTCATTCGAATCTCATAAATTCTTCTCTTGTTTAATTTATTTTATCAATAGAGTTTCTACTTTCATTTTAATTTCAACAAGTCCTAGTTCTCTATTTGCATTATTACTTGTGCTTCTATAACAAGTTGTATAAGAGCATTCAGGTTTTATTTTTTGGATTTTGGGAAATTAGGGTTATTAGAGATTAATAAAGGTGTAATAGATGATTATCATATTTTTCTTATTTATCTCTCTCATTCTATCTATTTTTGTATATAAATAATGTTACTCAGATACTTTTAGTTGCATTTGCCGGTTAGGTACTATTGCAGCAAGGATTGTATGAAGCTAGCTAAAGACCCATAAAACTGAAACCAGAAAGAGTTGAAAAGAAAATCTCGAGGAGTCACAATCAATGTTTTAAAATGTATTTTTATTATGCATGCAGTTCGGAAGCGCTTGATGCAAAAGCGGATTTCATGGAGATTAAACAGATTACAGAATTATGTAGAATATTAATATTTTAATATATATTAATATAATAATACTGAAAAACACATATATTGAGTGCTACAAAATTCAAGAACATTAGGAAAAAGTATACAAAAATAGATGATAACCTAATTACCTAATCTAAACATGTTCGTGGTGTTCAATTATTGATTTCTTTTTTATGTTCATTTGTTTCTCCCCTATAGTGTTTTTTGAATGTCATGATTTCTTTTTTGATAACAAAAAACACCTATCACCTAATAACTGCTTCACTTAATTTAAAAAATTAAATGCCACACTATCACAAGTTCACGGTGAATTGATTTAGAAAAAGATCAAAAAATTAACAGGTTCGCAGTGGCCTATCAAAAGTTCATAATAAACTGAATCAACTATTCTAAAAAAAGATAAAAAATTTAACTAAATTTAAACATTACCCTAATCTCAAAAATATTAATCAAATTAATCTTCATCAATATTGGAGAGATAAAGTACTTTCCAGTGACCACACAATGCACATGCAGTTGTTTAGCTGAGAGTTTGGCTAAAATTTAGTGTTATTAGGTTCAGCTGAGACTGAAAAGGATGATCGAAAATTTAAGAGAAAATTGAGAATTTGAAGAGAAAAGAGTTGGCGATCAAAAATTAAAGAGAGAGGGAGAGAGTTAGATTAGAGTGTGGTGACCAGGTTCATATTAGAGTCAAACCAGTTGGTGATCGAAAATTGAAAAGAAGAGAAGGAGGGATAGTGGGGTGTGGATGTGGTGAGTGAATCAGGTTAGGATCAACAATCAAAAACTGAAGAGGAGAGAGGGAGAGAGGCACGCGTGGTGGACAATTGGGAAGTGAGAGACGATAGGAGGTAACGTGAGGCGAGAGATAATTGGAAGCGACGAATAGGGAATTGATCGAGGGCATGAAATGAGAACGAGAGAGGAGAGAGATCGAGGAATTGGAGATTGATTGAGAATTTGATTTGGGTGCCCTAGGAGTTGAGGGAAGGGTTTTAGAGAGTGGGTCGGGTTTTTTTCGAATTTAAAACCATAAATAAAGTAAAATCGCATGTGGATTATGCAGGTGCATAACCTGCATAATCTATATGCAGAATAATTAATTACATTGTTTATATGGACATGGCGATTTCTCAATTTTATGTACATTTCAAGTCCACATACGATTAATCATCCATATAAAACGATTTTTAGAACACTAATTACAATATTTAGAATCCAGACATGAAAATCACAAGACAATTTGAGCTTGAAGATTAAGTACCAGAAAGCCAAAAAGCAGAGGTTCATCTTTGGCGGCTCATTAGCGACAATTGCCGCTGATTGGCAGCAAAATTAAGGATTTACCAAGTCATCTTTTTGTTTCCAATTTATATGCGGAGTAAGATTCTTTTAGGGATATTGACCATTGTGAATTAGCATTCAGTGCTGTTATTTGGTGAAAAAAAATGATGAGTCAGCTGCTGATATTTTTTAGAGGGATTTCCTATAATTTTAGGATTCTGTAAGATTATCTGGATTAAGATTTTGAAAATTTTGGGTCCATATGTTTGCTATAATCCATGTAAATTGATATGCCTTCTTGTACTTTTTCTTTTATTTACTATTTTAATAAAATTGGGAGATTGAGAGCTAGAGAGGGACAACCGGCATATCTAAACTCAATAGATCTTGATTTCTTTATTCTTTCTTAATTTTTTCGTAGGTAATCTTTTTATTTCTTTCGTAGTTTAGATTTAATTACTTTCATAGTTAGGATTTACTTACTCTCTTAGATTGGGATTTAATTACTTTCTTAGATCAATTAATTTTACTTTCATAAATAAAAATATAAATTTTGTAGTTGAAATCATGCATAACTAATTTGCATTAATCTTAAGATATAAATAAAATTAAATTAATAATTCTAACATGATGTCTTCTCTTCTTTATAAAAGAATCAATGTTATGGTTTCTTATAGATAAGATAAAGATAGAAATTCGTAAATCGTTGCCTTCGGTAGATTATTTTTAATGTGATTTTGGTAATTTATGCTTAGATTAGGATTGGAATTTGTTCTCAATATTTTGTCTACATAATTATCAATTTGATATAATTCAGATTAATAAAGTTGTTACATTTTGATGATTTATACTTGCATGCCACTTGATAGATCATAATTAAAAATAATAAATTAAAACCAAACTAAAAGATTATCCTTTTGATATGTTACTTGATCATGCATCTTTAAAATATAGAAAGAAGAAAGAATTTTATTATTAGATTATTAGTTTAATGGATTCAAACATCCTAGGTTAAACTTTAGTATAATAAACCGACATCATTTCAATTTTAATTCTCATAGATCACAAAACACTCGAGATCCTTGTGGTAATGACCTATTAGCGCTATAATTAACACTGTACATTTGCAGTAATAAATTCACTTCAAGTTTTCAGCCCGTTACTAGAGATCAATAATATTTCTTCCTTTTTCTTGTGTTTTACTAGTTAATAGTCTGTGTTGAGTATACAGGGATAATGAAGCACAAGAACATAGAGGCAAAAAGTACTCGAGGAGCAACATGGATTAGCTGCAAAAACCTGGCAGCCAAAGCCCTTGCTTTTGGTACTAATTAACGGTAATTGCCGACAATTGGTGACTGTGGTGAGCCTGCTTCTGCCCATTTTTTATTTTCAGTATTTAGTTTCTAATTTTTCTAAAAAAGAAGTTACTATCTGATATTCGTGGGGTGCATCATTTTTTATTTTATCTTTTTGGTAATTGTTGGAGAAAATATGTTGTATTGCATACTTGATTGTTATATTGTTTGTTGCATATTTACTGTAATTGAACTAAGAACATAACACAAAAACCTTAGATAATTTCGTTGGCTCAAAAACCACCTTTCATAGTGCATATTATCGGTAAGAATAAAAATCATTAGACATTAGCCTAAGGACTTCCCAAACATAGTCTTTAGCTTCCGTCTTAGTGTTAGTGCTTAGATAGAAGTGTTTTTTAATTTAGTAGAGTCAATTTTCCATTGTTCACATTTTATTCCATTCTTTATATAATCTTTCACATCTGACCTCTTCTCTCACTAGTTCTACGATACTTACTCATTCATAGTCATCTTCATTGGTATATGCAATCGTCGGCCCCTGATCAACTTGGCCAACTCGTGAGATTAGACTCTATTCTACGCAAGAAGATAGACCAATTGATCATGATTCTTATGATCATTGTTACCCAATGTGCACATAGTTGCCATCATATATCAAGCTTCTAGAAGCAGTGGGTAAAAATTACGAGCTTAAACTGCAGTATATCAGTATGCTTTCTAACTTTACTGGATCCGATTTAGACGACGCATATCTTTTTATCAGTAATTTCTAGAAAGTATGTGTAATGATTAAACCGCAATAGCTATCGAAGGATGCAATTATGGTTCGCTTCATTTTATTTGCCCTAAAAGATAACTCTAAGAAGGGGCTATGCCTACAGATTCCATCACTTTATGGGACGAACTCGTTACGGTGCTTCTAAGGAAATACTATTCCACGTATAAGACAATGGAAATAAGAAACGTCATAAATCAATGCCATCAGATGTAGGGAGAACCTTTCTAAAATTATTTGAAATAGTTTAAAGATCTTTTAGTGTAGTGCCCCCACCTTGCAATGGAAAAGTGGAAATTGTGTCAAATCGTATGCAAAGGACTCGATTATACTTCCTAAACTCTTCTTAAGTTCACATGTTAAGGGGAGTTTATGAGAAAGAATAAGAAAGAGGTCTGAGACTTGCTAGAGGATTTAGCATGAAAAACTATATATTGGGATAATCCCACTGGGAAACCCAGCACTTTGACTTCTACGAATAAGTATGAAATCCATAGTGTAGATAGCTCTATAACTACTATACTAATATTGCCGCTCTTATTAGGAGAGCTGAGGTATTAGAAACTCCTAGTGCTTCGCAACTAAGTCTAGTTAATCAATTACACTCCCATGTACTTTAATTTCAGTACTCCAAATCACGTTATGGAGGAGTGTCTGCTTCTAATGAATCTTATGGATCAAATGCCTAACAAAACAATGCTCTATATCCACAACCTATAAACAATTCATATGCTCCAATATATAATCCAGGCTAAAGAAACCACCTAAATCTCTCATGGAGTCGAGAACAATATTAGGAAATCCCTTACTCTAACATGACTGCTTTAGCTACTGGCCAGTTTCTAAGACTCAAATGCTATGAACCCTGAGAGCAACCAAATTAGATTACCTGCAATTAATCTTTTCTATTCATAATAGGGGACTAATAATGATCACGATAAGCAACTTTCACCTCTTGCGAAGAATGTTGAGAATCTTATTATAGTTTCGTCCAAGCTTGACACTCACATGTAAAATCTTAAGAAAGTGTCAACTGATTTTATTCAGAAAATCGACTAAAAACTATTTATGAACTCTTAGTCAATTAAAAGTTTGGAGTAGCAGGTTGGACAACTTGTAAGTCAAATGAATGAATGCATCTAGGATACTTTTGCAAGCCAACCTTTTAACAAACTGTAATGTCAGTTCCTCTAACTTGATCCAGTCACATATTAACCAATACAATGCCATTCACATGCTCCTATCTGGCAAGCAGGTTGATAACCATGTAGCCATGCAAACTGATTCCACTCACATTACACCGCGAGCTACGCTACACTCCTTGATTCCACTACACACATCATCATATTACATTCCATCATCATCACCACCATCTCACACCACCCCAAGTAGCACTTCTGAGGAGGCAGACTCCTCAATATCTAATCCTCCTATTAACCAGACATCCAAGTCTAAGGCTCCCTATCCTAATCGTTTATAAAAACATTCTCCTCAAGTTGAGCTCATTCTTGAATTATTTAAGCAAGTAAATATTAAAAAAATGTATCTCTTCTCGATGCAATCCAATAAGTACTTACTTATGGAAAATTCCTAAAGAATCTATGCATGTCGAAGAGGACAATGAACGTTCTAAAGAAAGTCTTTTTAGCTGCTAACATCTTTCCCATTCTATACCTAAAGTACAAAGACCCTGGAAATCTGTCTCCTACACAGTACAGTAATTAATAGGGCGTTACTGGATTTAAGAGCTAGTGTCAACTTGCTACTTTACTTAGTGTACCAATAGTTAGGATTGGGTGAGTTAAGACCTAGAAGGATAGCAGGCTTCAAATCTTGATGTTGTCGAATAATGGCAAAGACCTTTTAATAGTCCCTCTGTTTTTGCCCATGAAGCTTTATACTCTTGGTTTTGCTTCTTATGCTGCAGTATGATTTGCTTGATCTGGGTTAGCCAATAATTTGCTCCCTTTAGATCATTTGATTGTAGGGCGCAAAAACACCCATTGATATTTCTGTATGTGTTTTCATCTATGTTTTGAGTTCAAAATTGTACTAGTCTTTCACCACTGTGGCTGCAAAAGGTTTTATTGGGGAAACAATTCTTTGTTGTCCTGTAGGACGATTAAATACTTCTGTAGAAGTAGTATTTCCTGTAGAATATACTTTTCCCTCTGTGGAGGGTTTTGCCTCCGTAGAGGCCTTTGGTTTTTCCTCTGTAGAGAATTTTGCCTCTGTAGAGGCTTTTTAAGCTGATGTTTCAGCTGCCACCTTCTTTCCCTTCTTTGTAGTGACATTCTGCCAGGCTGTAGCGGCATGCTGGCTCTTCATTTGCTTCGTCAGTTGCTTGATCTTTTCATTATGTTCTTGTTCATCTCTGGATAAACGAGCTGCAGCAATATTAGTATAACCAGAATATATTTAACATCATAATTAAATATCTCTAGATATACTACAAGACGAATACGTCTAAGATTTTCTTCAGGATTATTAACTGTTTTTTCTTAAGAAATTGTGCTACAGACTTGTTGTCTGTTTCTATAACAAAATTTATATAAGTTTACAGTGGTTCACCAGTGGTACACACAGAAAGCAGAAAACAAGAAGTGGAAATAAAGGATGCTAAAAATTTACAGAAAAAACTTAAATTACAAAATTCTCGATACCCTCTTCTCAAGAGAAGGTCTCCCTTTATAGTTTTCTCCGAAGTAGTTAGAGTAGTAGGATAGGAAAGAATCTTTTACTTTGCTGAAAAAGTCTCCATTATTGCAAAAGTGGCTGTCTACTTTATTAAAGTTGTCGGCCAATTTCTCCATTATTGCTAATGGAGGCAAAGGTCTCTGTCTACTTTATTAAAGTTGTCAGCCAATCTTTAACTCTGGATGAGGAGGAATCTTTTGAGTTGGTTATGACGTCATTGTTTTCGTCACTTGTGATTCCACCTCGCTTCTATTCCCCTAAGTTGAGATTCTCCATTGTTTCATCGTCTAGCTCCGCATTATCATCTCCTTGTGCTTCTTGCATGAAGTCTTCTTTTTCTTGTAGGAACTCTCCTTGTGTCTTTGAATCAGTCCTCTCCAAATGAAGTGACTCTAAGAATCTGGACACCTTTTGGATCCTTTCGTCTGAATCTTCAAATACTGATTCATAATCATATAGTAGGACTATTTTACCTTCTTGTATGGAATGAGTTCCTGATACAGCTGTGTTGTATGCCATTCTGAAAAACTCCTTTGCTACATACTTTGCTTCATTCTCTGTGTTGAAGTCATTCCTCGTATATTTTGCAGTCTCATAGTTTGGCTGCTCAAATACTCAATGGTGTTCCCATAACTAGACTGCCGGGTAGAGTTTGATATAATTCCTCTTTTCGCATACACTCCAGATTCAGAAAAAGAAAGTATTCTGGAATCTGCTTGCATACTTCTTGACACTGTTGCTGAAAATATCCGGAATGAATCCCATATATTCTTCGGGATGATTTGTGTTGACATATACTTCATGGACTATTCCAAGCTTTATTTGTCACTGATATAATTTGGAATCTCATTGAAGCATGCCATGAGCCTCGGCCTCTTGAATTTTTTCAGAATTAATTCTTCCTTTTAAAAATAGGAAGAAATGTCTGTTACTTCTAAATTCCTGAAGAAAACTAGTAACTGGCTGTCTTCTAACAGATTTTGTTAATTTAGTGTTATCATGTGCTGAATTATTGTTTCAGCCTCTAACTGTTTCAATTTTTCATTCTGAATGTTATAAAATTTTATAACTTTCAGAAAATCAGGTATTCTAATACTTACCAGATCAGAAGTATCTAGATTTGAGAAAATTTCTCTCAATCTTCTTTGATCGTCGGAGTTTCCTTGAAACAATTCTTCTTCTCTTCTATTTAAGGCTTCAGATCTTGATGTTGTTGAATACTGGCAGAGACCTTTTAATAGTCCCTCTGTTTTTGCCCATGAAGCTTTATATCTTGGTTTTGTTTCTTATGTTGCAGTATAATTTGCTCGATCTAGGTTAGCCAATAATTTGCTCCCTTTAGATCATTTGATTGTAGGGTGCGAAAACACCTATTGATCTTGCTGTATGTGCTTTCATTTATATTTTTGAGTTCAGAATTGTACCAGTTTTTCACCACTGTGGCGACAAAAGGTTTTATTGGGGTAACAATTCTTTGTTGTCCTCTAGGATGATTAAATACTTTTGTAGAAGTAGTATTTCCTGTAGGAAATACTTTTTCCTCCGTTGAGGGTTTTGCCTCTGTAGAGGCCTTTGGTTTTTCCTTTGTAGAGGATTTTGCCTCTGTAGAGGCCTTTTCAGTTGATGTTTCAGCTGCCACCTTCTTTCCCTTCTTCGTAGTGACATTCTGCCAGGCTATAGCGGCCTGTTGCCTCTTCATTTGCTCCGTCAGTTGCTTAATCTTTCATTAATGTCCTCATTCATCTCTGGATAAAAGATCTGCAATATTATTATTATAACCAGGAATATATTTAACATCATAATTAAATATCTCTAGATATACTGCAAGACGAATATATCTAAGATTTTCTTCTCAATTATTAACTATTTTTTTCTTAAGAAATTGTGCTCAGACTTGTTGTCTGTTTTTATAACAAAATTTCTATATAATAAATATATTCTTAAAGATTTGATGGCTAATTTAATAGCTAATAATTCCATATCATATGTAGAATATTTTATTTGGACTTTGGAAAACTTTCTAGATGTATATGATATTATTTCTTTTTTCTGAGCTATTGGAACTCCTGCCCAAAACTGATCCGAGACATCAGTTTGGAGGGTTATTAGTTCAACTTCAGAAGGAAAATATAGTATTTTTTGGTCCTTCACCAATGATTTTAATTTTTCAATTTCCTTTTCTTCTTCTTTTGTTAGGCTAATTGGAATTTTATCAATATTCCATTTTCTAGGTTGTTCACATATTTACTTTGCTCTATGGTTAATCTTTCTTGGAGATTTTTAACCTTTTCAGAGAGATTAAGAATGAACTTCTTTCCATAATTTAGAATTCCTAAAAAACTTTGTAGTTCTTTAACGGTTTTAAATGTAGAAGGATATTCTTTTATTTTCGTATAAATATGTTGTTGTAGCTCAATTTGGCCATTTTTTATATATTTACCAAGGAATTCTATTTCTATTTTACATAATTCTATTTTCTCGGATTGAGATTTATTCCATTGTCCAACAGTAAATTTATTACTGTCAATAAATATTGTTTATGTTCTTCCATTGAATTGGAAAAAACCAGAATATCATCAATATAAACTACTATGAATTGTAGATGTCCAAATATGGAATTCATCCATTTTTGAAGTATTTGTGGGGAATTCTTTAGACCAAAAGGCATTACTTTCCATTCATAATATTCTTGAGGACAGCTGAACGCTGTTAGCTCAATGGAGTTTTTATCAGCAAATTTTATTT
The DNA here is from genome assembly GCA_036321105.1 of Dracaena cambodiana. Classification (NCBI taxonomy): domain Eukaryota; kingdom Viridiplantae; phylum Streptophyta; class Magnoliopsida; order Asparagales; family Asparagaceae; genus Dracaena; species Dracaena cambodiana. Next base: position 11,489,478 of record JAYEPQ010000008.1, read on the forward strand.
GCCAAAATTCTGATTTGGCATCAAACTTACTGTAATATTTCCCACTTTCTATTTGCTTAATTAATTATTCTGCTGATAGTATGAAATAGCCATCAAACTTCGTACAACTATTAAGCTTTCTATAATTTATGACCATTCTACATTTTCCACTTTTTAGTTCTCTGTGATTTCTTACCAAAAATGTTAGAGACGAGTGAGGGCTAGAATTTTTTTGGATTAAATCTAATTTTAAAAGCTCTTTTATTTATACAACAAATTCTTTTTTTATCTGCTGGAGATATCATGATACTATTTACTCTTATCTTTATATTTTTGTGTGGTTCTAATAATTCTTGTGTACAATACCGAGGAGCTTTTTCAAATAGCTTCAACGGGTTGTCTAAGGGTTCTAACATATTGTGAACTGTTCTTTCAAATTCATTACCACGCTGTGTACAAATGTATAGGTATGTTATAGGTATAGACAATTGTATACCATCACCACGCTGTGCTAGCGTAAAGTGAAGTAATAATGGTGCTAGAAAGGGTACCCGAGGTACCTATATATTATCATGCTCGAAATAGTATTTATTAAATGGTGAATAATTTTAGAGATTATTCATACCGATTATGCAATCACTATCAAATTCTTTTGATAGTAATGCAAATTGAAATATATATTCTTTCTTAGTACCATGAATATCTGGTATTGTTATAGGTATTTATTTTTTATGGGTGACTAGAACTTGTCTACATATAAAGTCATTTAGCATTCCTTTTTTGTCTAAAGGAATCCAATACTGTTGTGGTATAAATGTATTATGTATTAGACCGACTTCTGCTTCAGAATCTAATAATGCATGTAATGTAAATTCAGGATACGTAGGATTACGTATTGTTAAGGGTATATATATGTAATTGAGATTTTCTTTTTAAATCAATTTTATTTATTCTTTCTCCTTTATTCATGAGAATTTTCCACTGGAAGTCTCACAAAATTTGTATTTTGTAAATCTAAGATACGTTGTGTTCGTCCCTCAATGGGTTGTTCATTTTCATCTTCTATAGAAACACTATATCTTGGTATTTCAAGATTTGTAGGAGTTTGTGTCCTCCTATAATCAATGCTTTTATTTCTAGTTACTCTGGGTTATATATTAGATATCAGATTTATTATTGTTGTGGAAATGGTATTTCCTGAAGCTATGAATTGCTCTATAGGTGAAGCAATTTTTGTTTTTAGGATTTTATAAATATCTGCATTTCGTTATCATATTTTATATGTCTAATATCCACTAATCTTGGTTGGATAATCTTCCCATTGTCAACTTCAAATAGTCTAACGAATTGTTTAGGAGTTAATGATTTAAATGTTGTAGTATCAATTAGGGCCATACAATGTTCCCATTGTATTCCCAATACTTTAGAACCAGGTAAAACTTTTATACCCTTGAAACTAATGGATAAAAAATAGACTTTGTCTATATTTTTGTTATTTAGGCTTGTACAGAAATCTGAAGTATATTTTCTCCAAATATTCTATTAGCTAGATTAGATTTGGCGCCACCCATTAAACTATTTAATGGATTGTTTATAATGCGCTCATCTAGGCATGCTATAATTATAGGCGTGTCTATACCAGATCTAAATAATCTAGTTATTTTGATTTGTATTAATCCAATATGAAGATACTTCATTTTTGGATATTTCTTTCGTAGTTTATCTATTTGTTTTTCATTGATGAGTTTTACAGATGTAAATTTTTTTCTCCCCTTAATTCAACATTACCTTGCATTCTTTCGAATACATAAGTACGTTTATTAAGGAATATTGATTTGAATTGTGATGATTTATATACATTTTTTATCTGTATGTGGGATAGCATCTTTCAAGATCTTTATCTGTAATGATGAATTGCTCTCCTATACTATCTTGAATACTTTCATTTTTTATTTCAGAGTTTTTGAAATTGTATTCATGTATATACGATATTCATAATATGTTTCCTTTTCTGTCGATAAATGAGTTTGAGATACTGAAAAACTGGAACTAGGTTCAGTTATATCCCCTTTTATTAAAGATAGATTTTCGTATTTTTGTAATACTAACAGACCGATTGGGTCTTCTTGTTCAATTATATAGTCTCTATCTTCTAGACTTGTACTCTTTAGTAATATGTATGCATTTGTCTTTGACATAGGTTCTGTAATACCATATGTTATAAAGACATTATTTTTTGCATGTTTCGGAATATTATGGATAATCCCATAGTATCCAAATGGTATTTGGATAATTAAGTCCAGGAGAACTTCAGTGGTTCTATATCTTTTTATCCTTATACTTCTTCCAGAATATAATAAATATCCCAGAGAGTTTATCCTTTCTTTTTTTGGGAAGGATGGCATGTATAGTTAATGGCGTGATTATAATTTGATTATAAGTTTTATTGATAGTAAGCATATTTATTTTCAGATTTTCAAATTCAGAAAGGTCTTCTGATCCTTTTGATTCTTCTGAAAATGAATATATACTTTTTATTATATACTTTTTATTTCATAAATTGTCGGATCATCACTTGATATGTCATTAATTGTCCCAACATTGATGCCAAAATCATTTGAATCATTAATAACTACTGTTTTAACGTTTTGTGGACATTCATTTGCGAAATGTCCCTCTTGGTTTCATTTGAAGCATTTGCAACCTTTCTTAAATTTTCTTTTGACAAATTTTTGTTTGGCAAAAGATTTATCTTTTTTGTATTTATTTTTGTATTCAGGTTTTCATTTTTTCTTTGTTATCCTGAATCTCGGTTTTCTTTTATAGAATGGTTTTTCGGATGTTTTCTTTTTACCATATCTTGGTTGACATCCGAATTGTTGATTAATATCTATGTCATATTTAGGACAACATAGAATTCCCAGTTTTGATCTAAGTATTTATTTTCTCATATGTTTATTTGCTTTGGTTTGTTGACAAACCTCCTTTAATGTTTCCATGTATGCTTTCTTTAAGAAGCCTGTTGCATGTGTTGATTCAGGATTTACTCCTGTATATCCTTTTAGTCTTAGATGATCGTATTTATTTTGTATAAGGTTATCCCATGGATAAGGAATTTTTGAAAAAAATCCTTTAATCCAGAATACCTTTTTTTTTCTAGTGAGATTAATTTGAATATATAACCTATGTATGTGTTTACAAATTCTTCCATCATACATACGTCACATAAAAGCAATTTCATTAGTATATCTTCATAATTATATTCTTTAGATATAGGTTCCCCCAATATATCTGCAACAAAAAGTGTCATGATGCTATATAAAGCATCCGTTTTGTTGGGGAATTCAACATCTAGTTTTGAATTAGAATCTGGTGAAATTTTTCGTATTGGGAAAGTCAAGACAAGGCTATCCCTTCCCAATAACTCGTAGCATATAGCACGAATTCTATATTGGAGATGGTTGATGGTAACAGGAATATGGTTCCTACAATATGTTGAATCCAATTTTCAATATATTCACGTAATTTATTATGTGGTATTTTATCTATATTGAAGATTAATCCAACTCTATCTTCATAACCCCTTTCTATTGTTTTATATCTTCTTCTTGCCCGGATGATGTGATCATTTATCAGATTTTCACGGTTCGTGAAATTTTGATCAATCTCTTCTTCTACCCGATGCATTTCTGCATCCGGAGAAATTGGATTTTCTGATCCCGGTGGAGGAAGTAATAATTGGATCCTCTTTCCATGTTTATATTGAAATAGTTTTCTGATGTATCAGAATTATCTTCTTGTTCAGAAGAGTGATTGTCTTCCTTTCGAAAGTATGATCCTGTTCGGATCTGTAATAATTTATGTCTTCCTGTTCTGAAGTAAGATCCTGTTCGGATCTGTAATAATTTATAGATGCAGTATTCTGCTCATAGTATTTGTATATCTCTTCGCATGAGATTTCTCCTATGAGCTCCTTTTCCTGCATAAGAAATTTTTTTTTATAAACTTGGTAGTCCACTTTGTTAGTCTCTATTTTATTTTTTCTTTGGAGGAATATTTTACCATAAATATTGACCCAAATGACATCTTTAATTTTTCTTTTTTGGGCAGTACTAGATAGTTATCTAATGTTTGGTTTATTTTATTGACCTCAATAGAAAGTCTTTTTAATTGGTCAGAGATATAATTATTTATACCTATTTGATCTTGGGTTATAGAAGGTGATGATAAGTGTACTACATGACTGTAATTATCTAGTTTGTAAGGGCAAACATAAGCCTCGTCCGGTAGGACTGTTGGGTTTTTATCCATAATAATGGATTGGGATGCGAGCGAGGGCATGCTGTTAGTATAATTTTCTGGTTATATTTCTATTCTGTCTATACTTCTCCTCTTTACGCATGGGGTAGAAAACGAACCAATACTGCTATCTTTTTGAAGCAATAGTATAGGTGTGTGGTTGATAGACCGGAAGGGTCAGGTCCTTGCAGCCATAACTCTACCAGAAAGGCACAGTTAGAGATATTATTTAGCCAGAGAGAATAGGGTCAAAGTGGAGATAGAAGTAGAAACAAATAGAAAGAAAACAGTGATTAATAAGGCCTTAATGGATTTAATAGCTAGTGTCAACTTGCTACTTTACTTAGTGTACCAATAGTTAGGATTGGGTGAGTTAAAACCTACAAGGATTATGTTACAGTTAGCTGATAGGTCTGTGAAAAAGTCTATGGGAGAGATTGAAGATGTATTGATTAAGATTGGAGAGTTTATCTTCCTGGTTGATTTCATAGCCCTTGAGATTCAACTTGTGATGAATCCACAATATCACATCCCAATAATTCTAGGAGGATCTTTCCTACCCACTTCTAACGTTGTTAACAATTATCGGAATTGGTCAATGAGGCTTTCATTTAGAAATATAATTCTTAACTTGAATATATTCAATATAGGTTGCCAACCGGTAAATCTACTTGATAAGTTCCTAAATGTCAATGCGATCCAAAGCTTATCCAGTAAGTATTGAGGAGGAATTCTAATAGTTTAATTGATGAGAACTTGTTCTTTGAAGAGCTCGACGAATCATCTATGTGTCTTTCACATGATAGAAACTCCCACCAAAGCCATTGATTAGTCAACCAAGAGTTCACTTGCACCCATCAATTGAGTGTCCACCTGAGCTTGAGATAAGACCCTTTAGAGTCATCTCAAGTATGCTTTTAGGTGAGCATAATAAATTTAGACATAATCAATACCGATTTGACTAAGCCTCATGAGGGAGAACTCTTTTTAGTGTTGAAAGTTCATAGGGATGCCATAAGTTAGACTATGGCTGATATCAAGGGGATTTGTTTATCAATAGTGTAACGCATAAATCATCTATTGGATGATGCATGACCTACAAGAGAACCTCAGCGTAGGTTAAATCCAGTGATGAAATTGTGGGGAAGGATATTCTCAAGTGCTTTTACAATAAGATTATCTGTTCTATCTCTGATAGTGCATGGGTGAGTCCAATTCAAATAGTACCTAAGAAATCTAGAATCATTGTGATTAAGAATAAAGCAAATGAGCTTATCCTAATATGTATACAGACAGGATGACGAGTTTGCATTGACTATAGAAAGCCCAATGTTGCAATTAGGAAAGGCCACTTCCCCTTTCCTTTTATCAATCAGATATTTGAGCGGTTGGCCGGATATGATTTATGCTATTTCTTAGATGGCTACACTATTTACAGCATATTCTCATCGCTCCTAAGGATCGGGAGAAAACTACGTTCACATGACCTTTCGGAGTATTTGCATATTGACGCATGCCTTTTGGGCTATGCAATACACTTTCCATATTCCAAAGATGTATGGTAAATATTTTTTTTTAGAAATGATTGAACAATTCTTAGATATTTTTATGGATAACTTCTCCTTATTTGATATTCGTTCGATGAGTGTCTACACCATTAAGAGTTAGTTCTCACATGTTGCGGTAAGAAGGATTCAACATACATCTAGGAGAAATGTCATTTCATGGTACGAAGTGGCATAGTGCTAGGGTACGTCATCTCAAAAAATGACATCAAGGTTGACAAAATCAAGTTGGACCTAACAAATCTTTCACCTTTGCGATCAATGAAAGAACTGTAATCTTTCCTTGGCCATACTAGATTTTACAAACGATTCATCAAATTTTTAGCAAGATTCTAGGCCTTTGACATATTTGCTGGTCAATGATGTACCATTTAATTTTGCACATGATTGTCTTAGAGCCTTGGAGAAGCTAAAAGAGATGCTTACCATCACTCTTATCATTCAAGTGCCAGACTGTAGTCTGCCTTTCGAACTTACGTGTGATGCATCTGATTATATTGTCAGATAGTTCTTGGATAATGCATTGAGAAGCAGACCCATGTGATCTCTTATGCAAGTAGAACATTAAATGTTGCCGAGTTTAACAACTATATTACTAAAAAAACAATGAGAAATTCTGATAGTCGTTTTTACTCTTGAAAAGATTTGTTCTTACTGGATTGGGACATTGATTATATTATATATCGATCATGCTGTTTTAAAATATTTATTGAGCAAGAAAGATGCAAAGCCATGCTTATTTGATAAATTCTGTTGTTTTCAGTGTTTGATCTTGAGACATTATACATAAAAGACATCGATAATCTAATAGGTGAAAACTTGTTTTGCCAGTCCAATGCTCCCTCTATTACTCACACCATAAATAAATCATTTCCTGACAACCAATTTCTTACATTATGTAATATCTCAAAATTCATGCTATTTGTATCCTTCTTTTGGGTCTGAACATGCCAAATTAAGGCTACCGAGTGCTAATTTGGACAACAAAATAACTTTCAATAGCATAAATTTAAATCTGTAACTCCAAACAATATTCGGTCTTTACAGTTATTAGTTTTCTAATATTTATAATTTTTAAAAAATTTTTAGGAAGTCCAAAAAATATTTTCAAATTTTACTAATTTTAAAATATTAAATTATTCTTCTAATTATTTCGAAATTTTATTTCTCTCATTCCGAACAATAAAATGACAAACAGATAATTTTTTAGTTTTTTTCTCATTGAGTACTACGTCCTATATTAATTAGGTCCTATTCGGAGAATATTGATCGGAACCAATTTATTAAATTAACAATTAAGAAACATAGTTAAATAAAATTTCTAACCCTATTTTATTACAAGGTATTCCTAGGGTGGGTCGGTGATGTGTTGTTAGCTAGGGGACTAAGAGTGGCAAGGCTTCCCTAGATGGCATTTGGAGAACTAATAAAGGTATTAGTGAGAATTTTAATTAATCAAAAGAAAATTCCTACACATCAGTGTTTAAAATAGCGATAATAGTAACATTACATTTTACTTCTTTTAGGTTATGTCACATATAACGTAACACATAGTGTAGATTATGCAATTTTCTATTTATTTAATAAAAATTAATATATAACTATATAAAATAATTTTTATAATTTAAAAAATAAATTTATAATTTCTAAATAAATATAAATTTTTTTTGTATTATAGAATCTATTCTAATTTCATATCAAGTTTTACAATAAATTTTACAGTTATCTTCATAACTCATTAAGTTCGTAACTGTAATTCTAAATATCATCTAAACAAGAAAATATTATTCTATTTTTTTATTTTATTTTCAGTTATTATTATTGTTGTAATTTATATTTTGTAATGTGCAATTTTATCTTATATGTAATTGTAGATTCATTACTTAAAAATTCAATAGAATTAATAAGTAAGAAATTTCAGCAATCAGAGAAGAATTACAACAAGCGAATAAGAAAATAATTACAAATTAACAAGTTAGTAATTCCACAAGCAATCAAACAAGTCAATAAATAATCAAGTAAGAAAATTACAATAATTTACTATAATCAAAATACTGATCAACAATAATGTAGAAATTACTGAGAAAGTAATAGTAAATAACGTAACATAAACATAACATTACATAAAATAACATAAAATAATATAAAAAAGACGTACTGTTATGGAGCACTGAATTATTTTCAGTTGTTATATAGCGTTGGGATCCATTAGGTTTCGTAATGCAATATAACAGGTTTCATAATGCATTATTTTCAACATTGCTACACATATAAGTACACATTTTTCTCCTGCGAACTACTTTCACTCTTCAACAAAATTCCCTCTCTTCTCTCATTTCACTCGAGCAATAGAAGGACTATAGGTTAAGGAGAGGGTAGAGTGAAGACAACAAAAGATAAATAAATAAAGACAAGTTTACACACCTTTCTTAATTCTATTATTTTGGCATTTTGATACACATCCTTCTCCTTCAAGCTACTTTCACCCTTCAACAAAATTTCCCTTCTTCTTTCATTTCACTTGAGCAATGGAAGGGTTACAGGTTAAGAAGAGGGTAGAGTGAAGACAACAAAAGGAAAATAAATAGAGGCAAGTTTACATACCTTTCCTAATTCTATTATTTTGGCATTTTAAAACTAAGATTGCTTGCTGTTTTCTTTATAAGAATTTGTCCATTAATGTTTATCCTACAAATGCCTTCCGATGCCTACAATGGATTTAAAGGAGTTGGGAATCAAATTCTTTTGGTGCCTTTACGAAATTTTGAAACTTAGTGGAAATTAAAAATAAAAAAAATAAAATTACCTAAGTAGCTTGAATATTTCTGTCACCTACTCTTCATGCTCTTATCTTCCTATTTTCATTCCTGGGTTTGGATTTTGTGACTCTGAACTTCTTGATTCATTAGATTGTATCTTTTAAACTCCTTCTGGATTTGGTTTTTCCAATCCTTTTGTGATTTCATTCAATATCCTTGTAGTAATAGCCTTCACCTGAAAAATACACTAAAATTACCTAAGTAGTATTATTTATATATAAATATATATAAGATGAGGAATATAAATATACAATAAATTATACTGATCACACCCAAACCTATATTTTGTTAGTTTTCGAGTAAAACCTAAATCTAAAAATATAAAACAAAATTCGAACTTACTTTCGCAGGTTTTGCGGTTGCACTTAGTATGTGCAATAAGCCGTTAAAGCATTAGGTTATCCTAATGGATGATTTGTGTCTCGTGAGAGTTTGCAGTAAATATATTCACAAAATTCATAAAGAAGAGAGATTAAAAAATAAAAAAATAAAAATAACGATAACCAAAAATCAAGAAAAACAAAAAATTTTAAAAAATAGAACAAATATTTTGGTATTTTTTGCAATTAATCTTACTAATATACAAAATCAAGGACGGATTTAAATTATTGAAATTTTTATAAGTTTAACCAAACAATACAAAAACTTCACTCGTATCCCACTTGACAAAAAAATAAAAAGTTTTCTTGTAAAATTTTATAATTGCAACCAAACAATACAAAAACTTCACTTGTATCACACTTTATAACATATAATGCAATTGTAAAATTTTGTAATTATAATAAAAAAATACAAAAGTTTCATTTGTATCTGACTTTACTTGTAATATTTTGTAATAGTATTTAAACAATACAAAAGTTTCATTTATATCTAACTTTACAAGTTATAATACAATTGTAAAACTTTGTAACTATAACCAAACAATACAAAACCTTCACTTATATTTCCACTTTAACATATATAAAAGCTTCACATGCAAACTTTTGTAACTGCATCCAAATAATATAAAAGCTTCACTTGTAACACAATTTAAAAGATATAATTCAACTGTAAAATTTTGTAATAACAATCAAATAATACAAAAACTTCACTTGCATCCCACTTTATAAGATATAAAAAATTTACTTGTATAACTTTACAACTGCAGCCAAATAATATAAAAAGTTCACTTGTATCTCACTTTATAAGATATAAAAGTTTCACTTGTAAAATTTAATAACTGCAACTAAACAATACTAAAACTTCACATTCATCCTACGTTATAAGATAAGATACAATTATAAAAATTTTTAACTGTAACTAAACAATACAAAAGTTTCACTTATATTCAATTTTACATGATATAAAAACTTCACTTATAAAGTTTTGTAACTATAACCAAACAATACAAAAATTTTACTTGTATTCCACTTTATAAAATAAAATGCAACTACAAAATTTTGTAACTGCAATCAAATAATATATAAGTTTTACTTGTATCTCACTTTGCAAGGTAAAAAAGTTTCACTTGTATGGTTTTGTAAGAGCAACAAAACAAATCAAATGCTTCACTTGTATCCCACTTACAAGATAAAATGGAACGACAAAATTTTGTAACTGCAACCAAATAATTTAAAAGTTTGAGTTGTATTTCACTTTACAAGATATAAATACTTTAGTTGTAAAATTTTATAACTGCAACCAAATAATACAAAATGTTCACTTATGTCCCACATTATAAGGTATAATACAAGTATAAAATTTTATAACTGCAATCAAATAATATAAAAACTTCTCTTTTATCCCACTTTACAAGATATAAAAATTTCACTTGTAAAATTTTAAAACTGCAACAAAAAATACAAAGCTTCACTTATATCTCTCTTTACAATATATAATGCAATTATAAAATTTTGTAACTGCAATCAACTGATAAAAGTATCTCTTCTACCCCATTTTACAAGATATAAAACAATTGTAAAATTTTATAAGAGAAACCAAACAATATAACTTCATTTGTATCCTACTTTAAAAGATTGCAACCAAATAATACAAAAGCTTCATATTTATCCCACTTTACAAGATATAATTCAATTGTAAAATTTTGTAACTATAGCCGAATAATATAAAAACTTCACTTGTATCCCAGTTTATAAGATATAATGCAAATGTGAAATTTTGTAATTACAACGAAACAATACAAAAATTTTGCTTGTATCCGACTTTACAAGATATAAAGTTTTACTTATAAAATTTTGCAACTGTAACTAAATAACACAAAAGCTTCAGTTGTATCCTGCTTTATAATTTATAATGCAATTGCACAACTTTGTAACAACAACCAAATAATATAAAATCATCGCTTATATTTTCACTTTACAATATATAAGATCTTCTCATGTAAAATTTAGTAACTGCATTCAAAAAATATAAAAGTTTTACTTGTAGCCCAATTTATAAGATATAATTCAACAGTAAAATTTTGTAACAATAATCAAACAATACAAAAACTTTACTTGTATCCCACTTTATAAGATATAAAAGCTTCACTTGTATAATTTTATAACTACAGCCAAACATTATAAAAGGTCCACTTGTTCCCACTTTACAAGGTATAAAAGTTTTATTTATCAAATTTTATAAATATAACCAAACAATACAAAAGCTAAAACATTTATCCTAGTTTACAAGAAATAATTCAATTGTAAAATTTTGTAATAGCAACCAAACAATACAAACAGTTCACTTGTATCCCACTTTACAAGATATAAAAAATTCACTTGTATAACTTTGTAATTACAGTCAAACAATACAAAAGGTTCACTTGTTTCCACTTTACAAGATATAAAGTTTCACTTATCAAATTTTATAACTGGAACCAAACAATACAAAAACTTCACATTTATCTCACTTTACAAGATATAAAACAAGTGTAAAATTTTGTAACTGTAACCAAACAATACAAAAGTTTCACTTGTATATCATTTTACAAAATATAAAAACTTCACTTGTAAAATTTTATTACTGTAACCACACAATACTAAAGCTTCACTTATATTCTGCTTTACAAAATGTAATGCAACTGTAAAATTTTGTAACTATAACGAAAAAGGTTCACTTATATCCCACTTTGCAAGATAAAAAAATTTCACTTGTAAAATTTTGTAACTGCAACTAAACAAAAGAAATACTTCACTTGTAACTGCAACCAACCAATCTAAAATCTTGACTTGTATCTCTCTTTACAAGTTATAAATGCTTCAGTTGAAAAATTTTATAACTACAACCGATTAATATAAAATCTTCACTTATATATCATTTTACAATATACAAACGCTTAACTTGTAAAATCTTCTAACTGTAACCAAACAATGTAAAAACTTCACTTGTTTCCCACTTTACAAGATATAATTCAATTGTAAAATTTTCTAACTCTAGCCAAATAATACAAAAATATCACATATATCCCACTTTATAAGATATAAAAGTTTCTCTTATAAAATTTTGTAACTGCAATCAAATAATCCCAAAGCATCATATATATCCTATTTTACAAGATATAAAAGTTTTCACATGTGAAATTTTGTAACTATAACCGAACAATACAAAAACTTCACATTTATCCCACTTAACAAGATATAATTCAATTGTAAAATTTTGTAGCTGCAGCTAAACAATGCAAAAGTTTCACTTATATTCCACTATACAAATATAAAAATTTCACTTGTAAATTTTTTTAATTATAACCAAACAAAATAAAAGTTTCATTTGCATCTCACTTTACAAAATATAATGTAATTGTTAAAATTTGTTACTGCAGTCAAATAATACAAAAACTTCAATTGTATCCCGTTTCATAAGATATACAAACATCACTTGTGAAACTTTGTAATTGTAGCCAAATTAATGAAAAGGTTCAGTTGTATCTCACTTTACAAAATATAAATGCTTCACATGTAAAATTTTGTAACTGCAACTAAACAATACAAAAACTTCACATGTATCCCACATTGCAATATATAAAATGTTTCACTTGAAAATTTTTGTAATTGAAACCAAATAATTAAAAAGCTTCACCTTGTTCGCAGCAGAATTTCTTCGCTTTCCTTCCATTGAATTAACTTAAATTACAACAAAAGAGAACAAGAAAAAGAAAGAACAAACGAGAGGATTTTATATCTCAATCTCTCTCTTTTACAAAAGTGTGGGATCTGTGTGGTGATGGGATCTGTCAAGCAGCTCCTTTGGACGATTTGACGTCGAACTCTTCTCTAGAAGATGGCAACCGACTATAGAACTGATCTCCTCTGGTCTTGATTCGTTCAAGACTCTGTGCATAACTTGAACTTCTCCAAAAACTCCAGGAAAAAGACCTTAGATGCTGAAAAGAAGAAGACCCCTAGGGCTTCCCCAAGAGGGTATTTATAGCCTTAGGATCATATGAGAGTTTCTATCTAAATAGAATTTGTACTCATCAAGGATTCCAATCAAATATCTTAGTTTTGATTTAAATCTCTTGATTTAGAGTTCTGATCGGACTTAATTTGGGTATGTGGATAAGTCCCAATCACAATCTCAATCAATTTGAGATTCTGGTTATCTGCTCACGTGGAGTTAAACTCATCAAAATGCGGAGGTAAGAAACTAGAACGCGGAGCTATTGATTAGCTCTGCGTTTTACTCATACGCAGGGTTAAAATAGCCAAACGCGGAGCTACTGAGTTGCTTCGCATTCTGTTGTGAAAAACTCTATTTACTTAGAAATTTTCACTGTCAACAGAACCCCATCCAAAGTTTTCAAAATGGCTTAGAACTTAGCGAATTTTGAAATACTTTGGATTTTTAAATAGAAAACGCAAAGTTAAATTACCAAGTTTATCTCGCGTTTTGTTACCACGCGAAGTTAAGTAGCTTCGCTTTTCAGTGAGTAATTGCTCATTAACTGTTCAGTAATTACTTAGTAATTGCTCAGTAATTACTTCGAACCTTGCGCCGAATACCAAGAGGCGGGTTCTCTCTTTTAAATAGAGTCTTTAACTCTTTTTCCTCACTTCATTCAAAGAATCCAGAAATCTGGAGCTCCGGCGACTGGACGACTCATGCGAACGAGCGGTCATTTGATCGGACTTCGTTCGATTTTCCATAGATTTTCATCATTAGGATGTTATTTAAGAAGAGTACGGTATCGCGCGCCTCCTCACCATCGGCGGCCGGCGTTAGCAGCGGCGGCAGTGGCCGAGGGAGCGGATACAGTGGTGAACCAGTTCATGCCGCGCCCATTGGAGGTAGAAATCTCAACTTTGCGGACTCCTTAGAACAATTTTTGAGTGTTTTGGCTCGGTTCTAACTGACCAACCATTTTTGAACCGGCTAGATCGTCGTTCTCCGGCCGTAAGGCTTGGGAAGAAAGGAGAAAACGGAGAAGAACCCTGGTCTTCTTCTTACGCGAAGTTATCGCGTCATCCTCGCATTTGAAACACGGGGCTATTTTAACTAGCAGTCATGTTTCAATGCGAGGCTCTTTTGACTAGCAGTCACGTTTCAACGCGAGGCTATTTTGACTAGTAGTCGCATTTCAACGCGAGGCTATTTTGACTAGCAGCTGCATTTCAATGCGAGGCTATTTTGACTAGCAGTCGCGTTTCAACGCGAGGCTATTTCCTCAGCTGGGCGTGAAGTTATTTTTTTTAACTTCGCGTTTTTATACTTAGAAGATTTTTTGAGTTTTCTCTAACTCTCGATTCTTCTTTTGCAGTGGGGTATTCGGACCAGATCCTTTTTGAAGAGGAGTGCACGTGGCTCTACCAGTCTTCATCAGTAGAAGTAACTCTGAGGAAGCCAGAAGCATATACTTTACAACATAGTTACAGGTTTCAAGCTCTGGCTCTAAAAGATAAACTTTTGAAGGAGTTACAAGAACTCTGCGGCAGTTCATTTAAGTTTTCTTGAGGACCATTTCTGTTAGATGACAATCTCTGTTGGTTTCCAAAGCGATAGAGATGATTATCTAAGGGCTTATAGCATGTCAAATTCAACTTGTGCATCTTCATTATGATTCTTGTAGCAGTATCTTCAGATGATCTACTGAGATCTTTTAAACAGGTCATAGTTGACATTTGCAGAGGAGATCTTTCGCATGTGAACCAAGAAATTTCAACACTCCATGGAGGAAACTTGTTGTCGGGTTATTGATGAGTCGATGAATAGGTTGAAGATTTTTTGGGAGAGCTATAACTCCCTCTTCTTCTATAACTTTTGCTTCATGAATAAAGATAATTCTTTTTCTCTTTATCTGTTGGCTTCATGAATTTTACTTGCTCAACAAATAGATGGTTCATAGTTTCGGTAAAACAATCCAAGGCTCATTTGCATAACTTAGATTTGTTAATACCAACCGGGTTAATTATTAACCTCGGTAAAACCCTTTAAATAGAGCTAAATGATAGTTTGGTGATGGTGTTTAATTACTTTAACCAAGATGATCGGGTCAGGAGCATGTAGACAGAGGCACTTAATTGCACATGCCTTAGTTTGATGGAGCCAGTTCAAGACTCTTATGCGTAACTTGAACTACACATGCCAAGATGATTGTTGTTATAATCATCAGATTTCGGCAGAGGCGCCTGATCACGCTTGCCAAGTCCAAGCTTCATAGAAACGCGTAGCTAAAATACCAAGTTAGCTTCGCGTTTTGCATAGTTGAGCGGAGCTAAAGCTTCGCGTTTCTCATCACCACGCGAAGCTAATAGCTTCGCGTTTTGGGGAGCAACTGATCATTAATTGCTCCGATTCTCACGTCGAATACCAAGAGTCGGTTTTCTTCATTTAAATGGAGTCTCTTCTTTTTCTTCCTTACTTCATTCGAAGGATTTTCAAGAGATTAGAGCTCTAGAACTCCGGCGATCCAGGTGACTCAGGCAACCGAGCGATTTTCGACCCGATTTTCGTCAATTTTCTTCAAGATCTCGCAAGTAATGGCACCCAAGACCCGTGCTTCTTCACGTGCAGCCTCACCATCAGCGACTGGCGCAAGTAGCAGTGGCAGCGGTCGTGGCAGCGGCGAACCAGTCCATGCTTCGCCTATCGGAGGTAAGAACCTCACTTTTGGGGCTTTTTAGAACATTTTTAGAGTGATTTGGCTCAATTTTAACCAGCTAATCATCTCTTTTTCCGGCGAGATCGCCGTACTCCGGCCAAATGGCTTGGGGAAGAAGGAAAAGATCTCTGGTTTTCCTTCACGCGAAGCTATCACGTTATCTTCGTATTTTTAAACGCGAAGTTACTTTTGCTGGCTGTCGCGTTCTCATGCGAGGTTACAGATTTAGCTTTGTGTTTGTTCTCGCGGAGTTATGGACTTAGCTTGGCGTTTATTATTCAAACGCGAAGTTATTTTATCATCCTCGCGTTTTGTCAAAAAGCGAGGCTATCTTCTTAACTTCGCACAGAGTTATCCTTAGCTCCGCGTTTTCTTACTTAGACAATTTTTCTGATTTTGTAAGAATCTTTTTCTGATTATTTGATTCTCTTCTTGCAGTTGGCTACTCAGTGGATGCACTTTCCCAAGAACATCACTTCGGCCATGGCGGGGGTGCAGACTCAGTCACCCAGTTTCGCTTCACCACTGTTCTTGCTGCCTACAAGCCTGGTTTGAGAGAGCGCTGGGAAAAACTGATCAGATACATCCCTGCTATCGCACGAAAAATCATAACGGATGCTCCCTTTGAAGCTATGACTGGGAGGTGTTGGAGAAACTAGCGTTCCTTTTTGGAGATGCAATGGGGCAATCAAACCAGATCATCTTTGAAGAGGAGTGTATGTGGCTTTACCAATATGGTGATTTGCTAATGTTTCTATCCAGCATGGAGCGTAGCTACCCTCTAGTCTATCTTCAAAGGCTAGCCATGCACCGTGAATTGGAGTGGGGCTGAGCCAGGAATACGATTGTGTCCCTACGGGCAAATTGGGCACACACAGGACTTACCAAGATGGTCCTACAGGGTTGCTTCCTAAGAGGATCACCAAGGAGCACCCAGTAGGAGAGGTCCAAATTCATGCACAAACTTTCCTAAGTTAGTTCATGGCGCAAGAAGGCCAATACCCAGCTAATGATTTCAGGATGCTTGGCTGGGTCCACTTTTCTGGCAACATGTGGTGGGCCCGCCTTGTCCAATACATGCTAGATTCCCATGAACCAATTCTGAGAGAAATTGGCTTATACAAAGCTATCAGAAACGTTCAATTCGGGATTCCTCAGAGTGCCTATTACTTTTTTGGTCTCCTGGAGATGTACAACGCTGAGACTGACACTTTCTTTACACCAGTGGGTGAGCTGGGACTTGCTCTCCATGAGATGTTTAAAGTGTCCGGATTGTCAATGGGCAAAGTCCCGTATGAAGGGTATATCCCCACCACCGAAGAGCTGAATATGCTGAAGGTGAGGGACGAGCGCATCTACACCACTTACTGGGAGATGATGTGTCATTATCGCATCTGTGCCGACATGGTAGGTGTGCGTAATTAGGGTATTGGTCACAAGAAATGGGCCGATTACCTTTTTGCCAACTTAAACTCCAAAGATAGTTCGGCAATAGTTCATGGCTATGCCTCTGTTGATATCAAGGAGATTGATCGCCGTATTGCTAAGACTCGTGTTATATTTTATACAGCTGAATCCAACGAAGGTGGATTCAACCTTGGCACTGTCTTCAAGAGTTTCCACTACCAAGCACAGTTCCAAATATCCAACCTGGGTTCTTGATGCTATGGTTAAAGAGATGCGTCGTGCCGTCCTTGTCGAAGGAGGCAATTGCAATGAACGTGGTATATCCCGCAGTCTTCTTGCATACGGCCGACCCTTAGGACTCCTTCCCACGATGGTGTGCAACCTACAGAGGAGACTGCGAGAGCTCTGTAATAGTTTTATTTCTGCTGACAAGGGAAAAGGGCAAGGAAAAGGCAAGTCGAAGGAAACTGCCAAGACGAAGGCTCCAAACTCCAGGGTGGAGATGCCTTACACTTACCTGATGGCATGGCTCGTCATGCACTGCTCTTCCTTAATGAGTGCGGCCGAACACCCCTTTGCTGACAAGCCTTTCCTTGTGGAGCTATATGAACGCTCTACATGGAAAAGTCATTATATGTCGCAAATCCGGAAGACACTCCGCCATCATCAAAATTACGAGATCTTCCGATATTTCCCAGATTTTCCCAGTGGGGAATACGGGTAGAAATTCAAGGATATTTTGGGAGCGAACAATTTTACCGTCTTATCTTCATGAGTGTTCTGGTGGCTCCTTAATATCCAACCCGGGCACTTGGTGTATCGTCAAGACACCAAGTGTCATATTGAACCGTACACCCCGAGCCCGTACACCCCGAGCCGCTTCGCTCGCCAGTTTGGATATTCCCAACTTTATGTGGTAACTCGAACAAGAATCTGGTTTATGAAGGGAATTTGTACGAGGGTGCCCGTGGCTGGTTCCACTTTGTTGCTGGTGGAACCGGAGCTGAATTCCTCCTGCCTCAAAAGTCGCCAGAGTTAGCCATGACTCTTAGCTTCTGCACGTGGTATAGTATCGCAAATGCTGACGTGCCTAACTTTTCCATCAACCGGAGTTGTTGTAAGGAAATAGAAGCCTTTCATTTTAGCCGCAAGGGGGCTAAAAGAATAAGGGTGAAAGGAATAGACGAATTTCTTGGCGCAGCGGTCGATCCATCAGATGTTGACAACTTTTATGATGATGACAATGATGGTGATGAGGATGACGCTGATGCTGGCAGTGCTCCCTAAGACTTGATTCCCCGTCCCTGGAGTCCGACCGTAAAACGCCGCGGGGCCTCGAAAGACGGGCCTATCCAGAAGAAGAAGAAATTGACCCTAGGGTCATTAGTAGTCCCTCAAGAGGCGGCGGTCAAATTTACTTCGGACTTGCTGGCTTCGACCCTGCCAACAACTTCACGAGAGGAGAGCAGACCTGTTGAAGTCTCCGGTGATACTGAGGTCCCGACTCCCCCATACGCAGAATCCGTCGAACACATCGCGACGCAACCTCTGGGTAGCGAAACGGGTGTACTTCTGGAAACAGCAACAGCTCCTCCTTTAAATCCAACCACTGGACTTGTGTCTTCTGGTATGGTCCTCTCAGGTTTTATATTTTTATATTCTATTTCTATATCTCATGTAACACTTTTTGCTTGCTTCTCTGAAATGTAGGTAGTCAACCTCATTCGCCGATGCATTCGACTACCAGGGGAGTCTGAGGAAAAGGTGGATTATTCTGGCACAACTGGCTCGGTGGGTGGTTTGGGTAGTTCTGCAAATGAGTTCGATGCCGATTACTTCACGCCGGCCACATGCTCAGTCCCTTCATCGATTCCTCCCATTGATGAACTAGGGAGTGATGACAGAACATAAGTCGTCATTGCGGCTGCAGCAAATGAGGCTACCCCGTCTCCAAGTCTGCCATCTCCGACACCCGGGGTCTGCTCCGAAGAAACCTTTCCGGTGGTTGTTGGTGTGCCCTCTGCTCCTCCACCAGCAGTATTGATACCATCCACCATTATGGCTGTTGAGACGTTGGTGACTCCTCCAGCCCCAAGTCCTCCGCCAACGGGAGATGAAGAAAATTTGAAGTTCTCATTCGAAACCACTTCTGCCATGGGGGGAGCTTTGGGTGAAAGCACTCCATTGTCTACTCCTGCTGATGGTGCTACTCGAATGATCTGTACCAGTGATACTCATCTTCGGGTTCCTAGTTCTGCCAAGTCCATATTGGCTTTACTGGCCCCTCATGTCATGAGTCTGGTACAGGGACAGGCTTCTTCTTCCTCGACCCCAACGGACGCTACTCTTCCCCCAGCGATATTTTCCTTAGCGCTGCCTGCTTTAAACACAGATACTATGGACCCTCTCGAAGAATTCTTCAACCACAGTGTAAATGACTTTTTGCGGCTACTAAGGAGGTGTATCGGAATGATCCTGGACAGAAGAGATTTTTTTAATCTTGGACATCCAATGTTGTCTACCTATCTGGATAATATTAAAAGAATTGGGGGACGTGACCGAGCAGCTCCCTATCGGGCCCGCCTTAAAACTTTAGAAGAACAGGTGAATACGCTAAACACAATTCGTCAAGCAGATGTGGAAGCGATCACTGAAATAGAGTTGGCGTGGCTACGGGCAGAGTTAACAGCTCGCCAGGAGGAGTGTAGGCGATAGGAAGAAGGATGGTCATGGGAGTTGACCAAGCTACAAGCCAATCAGGAGTCCATTCTCAGGGGGTTGGAGATGGTGGACTTCGAAATTGAGGGGAGCCAGACCGCCATTCTTAGAGCCAGAGAGACTATAACTAAGGCTCGAGCTATTCTGAAAGCCAGTGAGTCTCGGTTAGGGGAATTCGTTAAGAAACGGGAAGAGCTGATACTCCAACAAGGGCAGCTCGAACAAGAAGGCATAATGAGGAGCCGTACTATTGAAGAATCTCGTTAGCAGTTGACCTAGCAACTGGCAATAAACGGCGATGATTTACACCGGCAGGCCCAACGCTCCGTGGAGGAAACTCGTCGTCGAGTGATTGACGAGACGACAAATAAATTGAGGCTTCTAGGAGATCCATAACTTTCTTTCTTTCTATTCCTTTATTCTTTTTGTAATAAGAACTTGTAATAGAAGAGAGAACTTTACTGTTTCTTTATGACTTCATTTCCCTTTCGAATAAAGGTAATCTTTTGATTCTTTTACCTGTTGGCTATAAAGTTTGTTTGCACAATAGATAACTTGTCATCAAAATGATTTAGTTGTTCAGGTAAAACAGTCCAAGGCTCATCTGCATAACTTAGATTGCTAATACCGAGGTGATCGGGTCAGGATCACCAGATTTCGACAGAGGCGCCTAATTGCGCATGCCTAGTTTTAAGCAAGAAGTTCAGGTGCTCATCTGCGTAACTTGAACAAGTGAAGACGGTTCAAGGCTCTCATGCGTAACTTGAACTGCGCATACCAAGATGATCGGGTCAGGATCACCAGATTTCGGTAGAGGCGCCTAATTGCATGCCTAGTTTTAAGCAAGAAGTTCAAGTGCTCATCTGCGTAACTTGAACAAGTGGAGGAGGTTCAAGGCTCTCATGCGTAACTTGAATTGCGCATACCAAGTTGATCGGGTCAGGATCATCAGATTTCGGCAGAGGCGCCTAATTGCGCATGCCTAGTTTTGAGCAAGAAGTTCAAGTGCTCATCTGCGTAACTTGAACAAGTGGATGGTTATACTCCTAGGGATCTGAACCAGATGTGACAGTTACTCTGTCATCATTCTGGTTTATTTTAGGCATAGTATTTTTTCAGAAATTTGCCGTTGATCGGCATCATTTTAGAAATTTGCCGTTGATCGGCATCATCATCCTATCGCCGTTCTGATTCATTATGCGATAGGCTCCACTAGAGTATACCGTCTCCACAATAAACGATCCTTTCCACTTGGGTTCAAATTTACCTTTAGTCTTGTGGGTTAGAATCATTGGCCTTTTAATGGCCAGGACCAAGTCTCATTGTTTAAAGGTCCTTGGTTTAACGTTCTTATTGAACGTTTGCGAGATTCAGGCTTGATACAACTCATTTTGTTGTTGAGCCCTGAGACGTTTTTCATCTAACGCCTCTAGTTCTTATAATCTCTGTTGATGGCGCTCTTCTGTCGTCATCTTTGTGGCTAAGGCCACTCTTAATGATGGTATCTGGATTTTGAGAGGCAAGACGGCCTCACTTCCATAAACCAAGGAGAACGGTTTATTGGGGTGCGAACGGTGGTGCGATAAGCCCACAAGCACTCTCCTTGTTTTTCATCCCAGTCTCGTTTGTTGGAAGAGACAAACTTTCGAAGGAGTTTAATGATCGTCTTGTTGAAAGCTTCAGCCAATCCATTTGCTGCTGGGTTATATGGCGTTGAAGCAATATCTTTGATTCTGAACTTATCACAGAATCTTGAGAACCCCTGGCTGATGAATTGTGGTCCATTATCATGAATGATCCTTCAGGGGACACCAAAACGGTAAATGACATGATGCTTGATGAACTTAATCACATCTGTTGTTTTTACCTCTCTCATGGGCACGGCTTCGGCCCATCTTGAAAAATAATCAGTTATTGCAAAAATAAACCGATGTCCTTTGGATGACGGGGGAGTATTGGCCCCACAATATCCATTCCCCATGCCTCAAATGGCCAACTAGCAACGGTATTGTGCAAGTATTCTAGGGGTTGATGAATGTAATTGGCATGTACTTGGCATGCATGACACCGTTTAGCGTATGCCATTGCCTCCATAATCATTTTCGGCTAGTAGTATCCTAGCCTTCTTATGCGGTCTCTGAGTTTTGGACCGGGCTGATGAGCTCCACACATTCCATCATGTGTTTCCTTCAGCACTTCATCTGCTTCTGCTTTTGATATGCAGCGTAATAGCAGACCATCGTTTGACTTTCTGTATAAAATTTGAAGTGTACAGTCAAAGTAAAATCTAGGGGCCTTTCTCTTTATCGAGGCGGCTTCCTTTGGATCCTCTGGTAGTATCCCATATAGGGCGTAATCTGTAAATGGAAATCGCCAATCTCGGATTTCCAGAATTAAGCCAGTCTGGCACACCTCTTTGGTTTGGAATACCGTATCTGGGTGGAGGAGTTCTCTGCTAACAATAGTGATGCTTTTACCTTCACCCGGCGGGATTGCCAATGTTGTAGCTAACACAGTAAGAGCATCTGCATAGACGTTCTCATTCCGAAATATATGATATATATAAAACTGTTCAAAATATCCTGCTAGCTCAATGGCTAGCTGATGATAGGGGATGAGGGCTTCATGTCTGACTTCATACTCACCCGTCATTTGGTTGACGATGAGCTTAGAGTCTCCGTATGCCTCTAGATAGTTCACCCCCAGTTGCAGAGATTTTTAAGCCGATAATGAGCGCGTTGTATTCCGTCACATTATTTTTGCACGGTTCTGTTAATGAGTAACTGTTAGGCAGTATATGTTTATGTGGGGATATCAGCACAACTCCCACTCCAACAGCAAATCGTCTGGTAGCACCATCAAAGAATATTTGCCATGGTTGTTTTTTGCTAACTTTGTTGACCTCTAACGTCTGTTTGGAATTGAACCAGATTGGATGATCTGCTAGAAAATCGGCGATCGCCTGTCCCTTCATGGTTTTTTGAGGGACGAAGTGTATATCATATGGCGATAGTAGCAATGCCTATTTTTCTAATCGGCCATTTAAGGATCCCGATTTTGTCATCAGAATTTTCAAGGGATTAACCAATGAGATGACATGTATCGTTTGCCCTGAAAAATAGTGTCGCATTTTCTGAACAGCGAACACTAGGGCTAAACATTCTTATTCGATCGGGGTATACCGACGCTCGGCTCCGATCATTGTCCTGCTTAAGTAATAAAGAGCATGTTCAGGGCCATGCTCATTATATTGAGCAAGTAAAGCTCCTAAAGCATCATCCATGGCCCTTACATATATAAGGAATGGCTGCTCAGGGACCGGTGCCATATGAACAGGAGGTTTAGTGAGATATTCTTTGAGATCGTTAAATGCCTGTTGACATGCTTCATCCCATATGAAAGAAACCCTCTTTTTCTTGAGTCTAGAGAACGACTGGCATCGCCCTAATAGATTAGAGATGAAGTGCCGGATATAGGCTAATTTTCCTTATAACCCCCTTAATTCCTTAAGATTGCGGGGCGGTGGCATTTCACTAATAGCTTTCACCTTTTCGGGGTCAAGGAAAATTTCTTTTGAGGTTATTATGAACCCAAGGAATTTCCCGCTGGACACCCCCATAAACGATTTAGTGAGATTCATCTTCAGATGGTATTTTCGCATAAGATCGAAGACCGTTTTTAAATCATGAAGATGATCTTCTTTGTTCCTGCTTTTGACCGCTAAGTCATCCTCATAACACTACCGTTTTGCGCAGGTGTTCTTTGAATATGACGCTCATCGCTCGTTAGTAGATGGCACCGGCGTTCTTCAATCCGAAAGGCATCACTGTATAACAGTATACCCCCAGCGGCATTCTGAAAGCCGTGTACTTTTTATCATATGGGTGCATTTTAATCAGATTATAGCCTGAGAAACCATCCATAAAAGACATCCTCTCATAACCGCAAGTATTATCAATCATCATATCGGTGATGGGTAGTGAAAATTTATCCTTAGGACATGCAGCGTTCAGATCTCGAAAATCGATGCATATCCGGATTTTGCCGTTCTTCTTACGAACCGGCACTATATTAGCCACCCAATCAGGATATTGCTCTTCACGGATGAATCCGGATTTTACAAACTTGTTGACCTTAGCTACTATTGCCTCCATCAATTCCGGTCGAAAACGCCTTTGCTGCTGTTTAACTGGTTTGGTGTCTTCTTTAATATTTAACCGGTGCGTGGCAATTTGAGGGTCAAGCCCGGGCATGTTTTCATAACTCCATGCGAACACGTCTATATATTCTTTGATAAGAGATATAAGTTCCTCCTTTTCCGAGGGAGTTAGCGTGTCGTTTATGAAGATGGGTTTCGGGTTTTCTTCCGTTCCCATGTTGACTTGTACTACCTTATCTCTGTGGACGGGTCACGCTGTTCAAAGCGGACATCCCAGAGAGTGTCCATATGCTTAGCCAAGGAATCATCTTGAACATCAATTGGTTCCTCGTTGCTTTCTGGTGCGGCTGAAACCATATTGGCTGTCAAAGATTGAAACCAAGCGCCAGTACTTAGATCCGAGTTCTGATCAATTGGGTTTAAATTCTCATCGGACGAAGATCTCTCCTCATATTGGCATGATGATGAGGGAGGAGTAGATACATAGTCCAACCCCCTGCGAGTCTTTTGATAATAGTCTGGGCTCTTTCCTCTCGGTCTAAATGAGGGTATGAGATTCCGTCACCCTTTTCCAAAGTTTAACCCCGGTTTCTAGGTAAAATTATAACCCATTTTCTCCATTATTTGCCGGGATTTCTGTTCATATAAGTGAAATTGAGGTGATGTTTGTTCATCACTTTCACTGCTTTGTCTTTGTCGAGGTGACGTAATTACTTTGTCGAACATGATCGGCTTTTGGGACCCCTGTCGAGGAGGTACCTCAAAGAAGTGACCTTGTCCCTTAGTTATTTTTGATTGAGAGAGGAGGGATGACCTGAGGGGCAAATGGTATGCCGCCAGAACTTCAAGTTCGGACAGGCTATCCACTTCGGTGGAAGTACAAGAAGGTTCAGATTCAGTACTCGTAGACTAACTTTATATTTTCATTGATAACCCACTCATCCTCTATTACATCGGCTACATTATTATCAAAATTCAAATTAAAATCTATGCGAGGATTGATTTCATAATCACCCCCATCGTTCTCTTCGGGAGGCTCGTACTCCGTGTCGGCCTCGTTGCTGCTGTCATCGGGCTTTTGAAGCTTGTTGCGATTGTCGCACGGGACCTCATAGGCAGGCTTGTAGAGCAAAGCATCCGTGAAGTAGTTTTCCAGCACTTTAAATGGTTGCCTATCTGCAACTAGCGTCCGGACTTCTCCTTATTCATCACAGTATTTCATACATAGGTAGAGAGTCGACGGGACTATCATGTAGGCGTGGATCCAAGGCCGTCCCAGTAAGATGTTATAAGACGTATCTGCGTCTATAACATAGCATGTGACCTCCGTCCTCAAATCCCCGATTTGACACCGGAGTCGGATTTTTCCAAGGGGACAACTATCATTGGAATTGAACCCATAGATTGTAGTATTGGTTGGCGTCAGACGATAGAGAGAAATTCCCAATAGCTACATCAACCTTCTGGGAATAATGCTTAGCGTAGACCCTGGATCAATCTGGATGCGATCCACTTTCGTGGATCCGACATACCCGGTGAAATATAAAGGCCTGTTGTGTTTAATATTTCTTACCTGCATGTCTTTCGGAGAGAAGATAATTTGTGGGACCTACCTCCTCACTTGATAACAGCGGGGGCAAAAGTCCTGTTCTTCGTCAGCCGGCTCAACAATCTGAGCTAGGAATGACTCAGAGTCTGCCAGGACTTCTCTCAACGCCTCGCGAGTTGATTTCGATAATCGTAGCAACTCATACAGCATGACTCGAGCTGGAATATTTGCTAGCTGAGCTATTATATCATACTTGAAGGCAGCGTCTTTGGCTCCTTCATCTTTTCCATCTGGAAGCGAAGTGCTTTCTGTTTTGCAGGTTTTGCGAGTTTCATATATATATATATATATATATATATATCTTTCGGGTCTACTTTGGTGTAGTCCTTGAGATATGTTTTTCCAGATCGAGTGCCGGAAGGGCCTGCCCCATCCTGATGAGTGGCCATAGCTTCGTGCTCCTCTTCAGAGTCTGTTAATGCTCCTGCAATTATGTATTCATCTTTTATCTTCGCGGAAATAGCATTGCTGGTCCGCTTTTTCTTTTGACCCCCTGCGGAAGTCCACTGTTCATCCTGTAGTAAATCAGGATGGACCCACATAACTTCCCCCTTTTGGGTTGTTACGGGGACAAGTCCTTCTTGAGCCTTATTGTGTGGGTCATGGTTTTTCGTAACCAGCTTCCCCTTTGGAATTGGGGTCACCCATGTGGGGAACTCATGGGTTCCAACCACTATGGTTGCTATATTGGCAGTGACCTTCTTTTGTTTCTCTTTAAACGTCAGAACTCCAGCTTTTATCAGTGCTTGGATTCTATTTTTTAGAGGGTAATAATCCCTAGTAGGGTGCCCAACATTCCGGTGGTAGAGATAATAGTTGGGGTCGTTGGTCTTACCAGCGTCCTTCGGTTTTCTATTCTCCGAAAGTTTCAACATTCCCTTCCTCAGGAGCAGGTGGAAGAGTGTAAGTGTTTGCTCTGCTTTGAAGGTATAGTCCTCTCTTGCTGAGGCCTATTTTATCTTGTGCCCTTCTGATTTTGGGGCTTCGAGTTTGGAGGATTTGTCTTTTGTGGAGCGACTTCTGATACCATCACCGCTTTTCTCTTATTTTTATTATTATTATTTTGGGTATACGGCCTATTATTCCCAGTGTTTTTTGACCCACGAGACTCTTCAACTCGACGGATCAAATCCTCAGCTTGCTCTCCTTACTTGAGCAAATCTCTCCACGTCTTAGACTCTACGACCCCCATTTTTAGGAGCACGTTAGTCTTAAGATTATGTCGACATGTCTCGACTAGAGTTTCGTGGAACATTCCGTGTTTGCAATGTACGGACTTCTCCCAGAACCTTTCTATGAAGTCTTTTACTGTTTCTTGTTCCCCTTGTTTAGTTGCAAGGAGGGAATGAACTGTAATTTCGGTATCATCCTCAAAAAAATGTGAGAGAAATAGTTTTTCAATATCAAACTAGGTATTAATAATACCAGGGGGCAGCTACATAAACCAAGTAAAGGCAGACCCTCGCAAGGTACTTGCGAATACCTTGGTCATTATTGGTTCATTGCCCATCAAATGTCCTGCTTAGGACAAGAAATAGTAAATATGTTGACTGGGAGACCCTTTCCCGTCATATGTCTCTAGTTTGAGCGGTTTATATTTCTGAGGGTATGGTACCATATCCCATTCAGGTGGATATGGTCTGGAGACCCCCGATTCTTTCAACTCCTTTTTGTGCATTAGCGCTTCAAGTTGACTTTGCAATTTCTCAATTTTCTCTTCATGTGGATCATGAAAAGAATATTTATCCTCGTCCTCATGTGTTGAGTAGGCTTTTTCTTCTTTATCTTCCTCGTTCAGTTTGTTGAACAAGGTTTCTTTTTCTTTCTTAGCGTATCCTCAACAATCTTCTGAGTATTTTCGACTATT
The DNA here is from genome assembly GCA_036321105.1 of Dracaena cambodiana. Classification (NCBI taxonomy): domain Eukaryota; kingdom Viridiplantae; phylum Streptophyta; class Magnoliopsida; order Asparagales; family Asparagaceae; genus Dracaena; species Dracaena cambodiana. The sequence continues at coordinate 11,516,975 of JAYEPQ010000008.1, forward strand.
TTTGAGAGCATCATTCTAAGATCTTCAATTATCTTTTGTTGCTCCCGAATCATCTTTTCCTGGGCTTCAAATCTTTGATCGATGTCATTTGATTTATCTGCCATGTGTGATGCTGACCTCTGTAGCCGAGATGATGTAGAGGAATGAGGTGAAGCTATAACCGAATTATCGCTGTCGTCGTCATAAGAACCTTTTGCAAGTTTCTTATAGTTTCGAGGCGGGACAGCTCCTGACTTAAGTCAGGTGTTGTGATGGGGTTCTTCATCACTTGATTCCGAATCATTATACATCTCTACAACCTTCTTCCCCTTTCCGACCATATTGGAGGTTACAATTCTCCATTCCTTTAGGGGAGTAGCTTTCGTTTTCTTAGCAGGGTTTTTGTCCGACTTAGTTAATCGATCGAACACTGATACTCTATTCGTATTGCAGCAACAATTATCTACTGCAGCGGATACCGTCGTCATAAGTTGTTGGCAATGACAAGAAGATTCGGATTGAACTTGTTATATACTTCTCTTCTTGGTTAAGTACTCCCTGAGATTAGTGACTTTAGTCATGGAGTTGTGGGGTCCACTCATCTGCTGAGAGGGTCTAGGGGCCCACTGAAACTTCTTAAGATTACTGGAGTCCAGTTCTGATCCATTAGTATGACGATCAGCTTTGATTTGCTATTCAGGTTGATCTACGCAAAACTGAAAGATAGCTTCACGTTTTGGAGCGCGGGATTGAAAATTACCCTTGCGTTTTGTGTCGTGGGCCTGAAGAATAGCTCCGCGTTTTGCTACGCTAGCCTCGCGTTTTACGCTGGCTTGGCGTTTCTTCAGAAGTTTATTTTCTGGAATCTTAGCCCCGCGTGGAAGAAGATTCCTGCACGCTGGCTTATTTTTGTGATTAACACAAGTCATAACTTCGCATCTAGAGTGATTTTTACGATTAACGACAATCTGCCAATCATCTTCGCGATTTACGCGGAGGTGAGGCATCTTGCGTTTCTCGCAAATACTACTGGCTTCGCGTTTCTCGCTAAACTCAGTATTAGCCTCGCGTGGAGAATTACACGCTGGCTGTAAGAAATTTTTATCCTCACGTTTCTCGCGAGTGTAAGAAATCTTGCGTTTATCGCAAGTTGCACTAGCTTCACGTTTCTCGCTAAGCCCAGTAATAGCCTCGCGTGGATTATCACACGCTGGCTTTAATGAATCTTTATCCTCGCGTTCCTCGCGAGTGTAAAAAATCTTGCGTTTCTCGCAAGTTGTACTGGCTTCGCATTTCTCGCTAAGCCCAGTAGTAGCCTCGCATGGAAAATCACATGCTGGCTTTAAGGAGATTTTATACTCGTGTTTATTGCGGGTGTCAGAGATATTGCGATTAACGTAAATCTTACTGGTTTCGCGTTTCTCGCTAAGCTCAGTTATAGCCTCGCGTGGAGAATCACACGCTGGCTTTTCTTTGAGATCAATGCAAGTTGTAACTTCGCGTTTAATGCGATAATGGCTAGTCTCGCGATTAGCGCGAGCCAGTTTGTGAGGGACCATAGCCTCGCGTTCTATGGCGTTAGCCTCGCGTCCAAGGCGGGTTTTGAGGGCTTTTCGTCTTGCTCTCCGATTTCTATTTCGAAGTTGGGTTCTTGTCAGTCCAGTTCCCAGGCCTTCTTCGGCAGTAGGGAGGTCATCCTCTGCTAGGATTTCCTGTCCAAACACCGGCTCTGTGGCTGCGGTCTCCAAGGATCCCCGTTCATCGGTTGATACCTTTTTACCCGTTGCTCGGGTATTGGAGCGCTCGCGACGATAGTGTCGTGTCTCGTTCAGGTTACATGATTCAGAGGAGAGGTACTCCTCGTACTTTTGCTGGTCGATTTCAATGACCAGCATGTCTACGTCGGATCCGATCATATCAACGTCCGATTGCGCCACAATCTCTTCTTTAGTGAAAGAGACGGCTCCCACTGTGGTTGCCAGTTTGTTCGCAGCAGAATTTCTTCGCTTTCCTTCCATTGAATTAACTTAAATTACAACAAAAGAGAACAAGAAAAAGAAAGAAAAAACGAGAGGATTTTATATCTCAATCGCTCTCTTTTACAAAAGTGTGGGATCTATGTCGCGATGGGATTTGTCAAGCAGCTCCTTTGGACGATCTGACGTCGAACTCTTCTCTTGAAGATGGCGGCCGACTATAAAACTGATCTCCTCTGGTCTTGATTCGTTCAAGGCTCTGTGCGTAACTTGAACTTCTCCAAAAACTCCAGAAAAAAGACCTTAGATGCCGAAAAGAAGAAGACCCCTAGGGCTTCCCCAAGAGGGTATTTATAGCCTTATGATTATATGAGAGTTTCTATCTAAATAGAATTTGTACTCATCAAGGATTCCAATCAAATATCTTAGTTTTGATTTGAATCTCTTGATTTAGAGTTCTGATCGGACTTAATTTGGGTATTTGGATAAGCCCCAATCACAATCTCAATCAATTTGAGATTCTGGTTATCTGCTGACGCGGAGTTAAACTCATCAAAACGCGGAGGTAACAAAGCAGAACGTGGAGCTATTGATTAGCTCCGCGTTTTACTCATACGCGGGGTTAAAATAGTCAAATGCGAAGCTACTGAGTTAGCTCCGCGTTCTGTTGTGGAAAACTCTATTTACTTATAAATTTTCACTGCCAACACACCTGTAATCCAAATTACAAAATATAATGCAATTGTAAAAGTTTGTAACGACAACCAAATAATATAAAATCTTCACTTGTATCTCACTTTATAACATATAATACAATTGTAAAATTTTGTAACTATAACCAAACAATACAAAATATTTTCTTACAGCCCACTCTATAAGATTTAAAATCTTCATTTTTAAAATTTTGTAACTGCAACCAAATAATACAAAACATCACTTATAATCCAGTTTAAAAGATATAATGCAATTATAAAATTTTATAACAATAATCAACCAATACAAAAGTTTCACTTGTATTCCACTTTATAAGATATAAAATTTTCTCTTATAAAACTTTATAACTGCAGTTAAACAATACAAAACGCTCACTTGTATCTCAATTTACAAAATATAAAAGTTTCATTTGTAAAATTTTATAACTACAACTAAACAATATAAAAGCTTCACATTTATCCCACTTAACAAGATATAATGTAATTGTAAAAATTTATAATTACAATCAAATAATACAAAAGTTTCACTTATATCCCACTCTTCAAGATATAAAAGTTTTAGTTGTAAAATTTTATAAATACAGCCAAACAATGCAAAATCTTCACTTGCATCCCAATTTACAATAAATAATTCAATTGTAAATCTTGGTAACTATAAACAATACAAAAGTGTCGCTTGTATCCGACTTTACAAGATATAAATGCTTCACCTGTAAAATTTTGTAACTGCAACCAAACAATATAAAAGTTTCACTTGTATCCCGCTTTACAAGTTAAAATGCAATTGTAAAACTTTGTAACTGCAACCAAATAATACCAAATCTTCACAAATATTTCATTTTAAATATATAAGAGCTTCTTAGACGAAATTTTGTAACAACATCTAAACAATATAAAAGTTTCACTTGTATCCTAATTTACAAAATATAATTCAATTATAAAATTTTGTAACATCAACCAAACAATACAAAAGTTTCACTTGTATCCCACTCCATAAGATATAAAAACTTCACCTGTATATTTGCAACTGCAAGCAAACAATATAAAAGATTTACTTGTATCCCACTTTATAAAATATAATTCAATTGAAAATTTTTTTAATAGCAACCAAACAATACAAAAGTTTCTCTTGTATCCCACTTTACAAGATATAAAATCTTCATTTGTAAAACTTTATAATTGTAACAAAACAATACAAAAGTTTTACTTATATCTTACTTTACATGATATAATGCAATTGTAAAATTTTATAACTGCAACCAAACAATTCAAAAGTTTGACATATATCATACTTTAAAAGATATAAAAGTTTCACTTGTAAAATTTTGTAACTACAAGTAAACAATACAAAAGATTTACTTGTATTTACAAGATATAAGTCAATTAAAAATTTTTGTAACTCTAACCAAACAATACAAAAATATCACTTGTATCCCACTTTATAAGATAATAAAATTTCACTTATAAAATTTTGTAACTGCAACAAAAAAATTCCAAAGCTTCACATTCATCCTATTTTGCAAGATATAAAAATTTAACATGTGAAATTTTGTAACTACAACTGAACAGTACAAAAGCATGACATTGATCCCACCTAACAATATATAATTTAATTATAAAATTTTGTAATTACAATCAAGCAATACGAAACCTTTACTTGTAACCTACTTTTCAAGATATATAAACATCACTTGTAATATTTTGTAATTGCAACCAAATAATACAAAAGGTTCACTTGTATCTCACTTAACAAGATATAATGTAATTGTAAAATTTTTAAACTGCAACCAAATAATACAGAAACTTTGCTTCTATCCCACTTTATAAGATATAAAGCTTCACATATAAAATTTTGTGACTACAACCAAATAGTATAAAAACTTCACTTGTTCCTCTCTTTACAAGTTATAAATGCTTAACTTGTAAAATTTAATAACAACAATCAAATAATATAAAAGTTTCAATTGTATTCCACTTAACAATTTATAAATACTTCACTTGCAAAATTTTGTAAGTATAACCAAATAATAGAAAATCTCACTTGTAACCCATATTACACGATCAATACAATTATAAACACAACTAAACAATACAAAATATTTTTTATATCCCACATTATTAGATTTTAAATATTCACTTGTAAAATTTTGTAACTACAGCCAAATAATACAAAATATTCACTTGTATCATAGTTTACAAGATATAATGCAATTGTAATTTTTTATAACAGCAACCAACAAATACAAAAACTTTAATTGTATCCAACTTTACAAGATATAAAATGTTCACTTGTAAAGCTTTGTAACTACAGCCAATAAATACAAAATGTTCACTTGTATCCTACTTTATAAGATATAAAAGTTTCACTTATAAATTTTTATAAATGCAACTAAATAATACAAAAGTTTCATATTTATCCGACTTAACAAAATATAATAAAATTGTAAAATTTTATAATTACAGGTAAGCAATATAAAACTTCAATTGTATCCTACTTTTCAAGATATAAACAGTTGACTTGTAAAATTTTATAATTGCAACTAAACAATACAAAAATATTACTTGTATCTCACTTTAAAAGATATAATATAATTGTATAATTTTGTAAATGAAACCAAACAATTCAAAAGTTTCACTTGTATCCTACTTTGTAAGATATAAAAATTTTACTTGTAAAATTTTGTAACTTCAACTAAATAATACAACATCTTCACATTTATCCAATTTTACGAGATATAGTACAATTGTAAAATTTTGTAACTGCAGCCAAACAATACAAAATTTTCACTTGTGTCTCACTTTACATGATATAAAATCTTTACTTGTAAACTTTTGTAACTGCAACCAAACAATATAAAATCTTCACTTGTATCGCTTTACTACATATAATAAAATTGTAAAATTTTGTAAGTATAACCAAACAATACAAAAATTTCACTTGTCTTCGACTTTACAAGATATAAAAGATTTACTTGTAAAATTTTGTAACTGCAACCAAATAATATAAAAGTTTCACTTATATCTCACTTTACTAGTTATAATGCAATTGTAAAACTTTATAATTGCAACCAAACAATAGGAAAAAGTTTCACTTTTATCTTGTAAAGTGGGCTATAAGTGAATATTTTGTATTGTTTCATTGTAATTATAAAATTTGACAAGTTATAAGGCAATTGTAAACTTTATAATTGCAACCAAACAATAGAAAAAAGTTTTACTTATATTTACACTTTGCAATATATAAAGTGTCACATGTAAAATTTTGTAACAGTATCCAAACAATACAAAAGTTTTATTTGCGTCCCAATTAACAAGATATAATTCAATTGTAACTACAAGCAAATAATCTAAAAGTTTGACTTCTATCCCAGTTTATAAGGTATAAAAGTTTCACTTGTAAAATTTTATAACTGCAACCAAATAATACAAAAACTTCTCCTGCATCCCCCATTAAAAGATATAGTGCAATTGTAAAATTTTATAAGTACAATCAAACAATACAAAAGCTTCACTTTTATCCCACTCTATAAGATATAAAAGTTTTACTTGAAATTTTGTAACTGCAACCAAAATATACAAAAGTTTTACTTATATCCGTCTTTATAACATATAATACAATTTTAAAATTTTGTAACTACAGCCAAACAATACGAAAGCTTCGCTTATGTCCTACTTAACAAAATATAATGCAATTCTAAAATTTTGTAACTGCAGCCAAATAGTATAAAAGTTTTATTTGTATCCCACTTTACAGGTTATAAAAACTTCACTTGTAAAACTTTGTTACTATAGCCAAATAATACAAATGGTTTAATTGTATCCCACTTTATAAGATATAAAATTTTTACCTCTAAAATTTTGTAAATACAATTAAACAATACAAAAACTTCATATTTATCTCACTTTACTAGATATAATTTACTAGTAAAAAATTGTAACGTCAACCAAATAATACGAAAGTTTCTTTTGTATCCCACTTTATAAGATATAAAAGTTTTACTTATAAAATTTTGTAAGTATAACCAAACAATATAAAAACCTATCTTATATCACACTTTTCATATATAAATTAACTGTAAATTTTGTAACTGTAACCAAACAATGTAAAATGTTAACTTGTACCTCACTTTACAATATATAAAATTTTCGCTTATAAAATTTTGTAACTCCAAATAATACAAAAACTTTACTTGTATCCCACTTTAAAAAATATAATTTAATTGTAAAATTTTGTAATTGCAGCCTAACAATACAAAAAATTCACTTGTATCCCATTTTACTAGATATAAAAGTTTTCTTTGTAAAATTTAGTAGATGCAACCAAATAATATAAAAACTTCAGTTGTATCCCATTTTACAAGATTAAATATAATTATTAAATTTTGTAACTACAATAAAAAATTACAAAAGTTCTACTTGTATCCCACTTTACAAGATATAAATGTTTCACTTGTAAAATTTTATAAATACAACTAAACAATACAAAAACTTTCCTTATATTTCACTTTATAAAATATAATGCAATTGTAAAATTTTATAACTGCAATAAACAATAAAAACTTGACTTGTATTCTACTTTACAAGATACAAAAGTTTCACTTGTAAAATTAAAATTTTGTAATTTCAACCAAATAATACAAAAAGTTGACATTTATCTCACTATACAAGATATAATACAGTTGTAAAATTTTCTAACTACAATCAAGTAATACAAAAACTTTGCTTTATCTAGCTTTACAAGATATAAAAAGGTTCAATTGTGAAATTTTGTAACTGTAACCAAACAAAATAAAAGTTTCACTTATATTCCACTTTACAATATATAATGCAACTATAAGTTTTGTAGGTGCAACCAAACAACACAAATACTTCACTTCTATGCCACGTTGCAAAATATAGAAGTTTTACTTATAAAATTTTGTAACAACAACTAAACAAACTAAAAACTTCACTTATATCCCACTTTACAATATATAATGCAATTATAAAATTTTCTAACTACAACCGAATACAAAAGCTTGACTTGTACCTTACTTTATAAGATATAAAGGCTTCACTTGTAAAATTTTATTTTCTGAACCAAGCAATACAAAAACTTCACTTCTTTCCCACATTATAAGACATGAACCTTCACTTATAAAATTTTTTAACTGCTACAAAAAAGAATAAAAATTTGACTTGTAAACACTCTTTACAATATATAATGCAATTGTAAAGTTTTGTAACTGCAACGAATCAATATAAAAACATCACTTGTATCCCTCTTCACAATATTTAATGCAATTGTAAAATTTTGTAATTGCTGCCAAATAATACAAAAATTTTAATTGTATCCTACTTTACAAGATACTAAAGATTCACTCCTAAAATTTGTAAATTGAACCAAACAATACAACATTTTCATTTGTATCTCACTTTACATGATATAATACAATTGTAAAATTTTGTAAGTATAACCAAAGAGTACAAAAGGTTTTACTTGTATCCCACTTTACAAGATATAAATATTTTACCTGCAAATTTTATAACTACAACTAAAAAATACAAAAACTTTATTTGTATTCCATTTTACAAGATTTAAAATCTTCACTTGTAAAATTTTTTAACTGCAACTAAACAATACAAAACCTTCCGTTGCATCCCACTCTACAAGACATGAAAGATTCACTTAAAATTTTTGTAACTGCAATAAAATAATACAAAAGTTTTATTTGTATCTCACTCTATAGGATATAATACAATTGCAAATTTTGTAATTACAACTAAACAATTCAAAATATTCACTTGTATTCCTCTTTACAACATGTAATGTAATTGTAAAATTTTGTAACTTCAGCCAGCCAACATAAACTTTCACTTGCATCCAACTTTACATGATCAAATACAATTGTAAAATTTTGTAACTACAACCAAACATACAAAAACTTTATTTGTGTCCCACTTTACAAGATATAAAGCGTTCACCTATAAACGTTGTAACTGCAGCCAAATAATATAAAAGGTTCACTTGTATCTCACTTTACAAGATTTAAAGTTTCACTTGTGAAATTTTGTAACTACAAACAAATAAAACAAAACCTTCACATTTATCCCACTTTACTAGATATAATTTACTTATAAAATTTTCTAAGAACAACCAAACAATAAACATTTTCTCATGTATCACATATTACAAGATATAAATGATTCACTTGTAAAATTTTGTAAGTACAAGCAAACAATACAAAAAGCTCACTTGTATCCCACTTTTCAGATATAAGGGAACTGTAAAGTTTTATAACTATTACCAAATAATGCAAAAGCTTGACATATATCTCACTTTACAAGATATGAAGTTTCACTTGTAAAATTTGTAATTATAACCACACCAATACCAAAGTTCACTTGTACCCTACTTTACAAAATATGAAATTTTCACTTGTAAAATTTTTCAAATGCAGCCAAAAATATAAAAGTTTCACTTGTATCCTACTTTACAAGATACAATTCAATTGCAAAATTTTTTAATTGTAGCGAAACAATACAAAGCTTCACTTGCATCCCACTTTACATGATATAAAAGTTTCACTTGTAAAATTTTATAAATGCAGTCAAACAATACAAAATTTACTTGTATCCCACTTTACAAGATTAAATATAATTGTAAAATTTTGTAAATATAATAAAAAATTACAAAATTTTCACTTGTATCTCACTTTACAAAATATAAATGCTTCACTTGTAAAATTTTATAAGTACAACTATACAATACAAAACCTTCTCATATATCCCACTTTACAAGATATAATACAGTTCTAAAATTTTATAACTACAAGAAACAATGCAAAAACTTAACTTGTATTTCACTTTAAAAGATAAAAAGTTTCACTTAAAAAATTTTGTAACTTCAACCAAACCATACAAAAGTTTCACATTTATCCCACTTTACATGATATAATACAATTGTAAAATTTTCTAACTACAACCAAACAATACAAAAGCTTTACTTTATCCCACTTATGAGATATAAATGGTTCACTTGGTAAATTTTGTAACTATAACCAAACAATACAAAAATTTCACTTATATTCCGCTTTACAATATACAACGTAACCATAAGTTTTGTAGGTGCAACCAAACAATGAAAAGGTTTAACTCTTATCCCACTTTGTAAGATAAAAGGTTTTACTAGTAAAATTTTATAATAACAACCAAAAAAATAAAAACTTCACTTATATACCATTTTACATTTATAATGCGATTATAAAATTTTCTAACTACAATTAAACAATACAAAAACTTGACTTATATCTTACTTTACAAGATATGAAGGTTTTAAATGTAAAATTCTATATCTTGAACAAAACAATACAAAAACTTTACATCTTTCCCACATTATATGATATGAAGCTTCACTTGTAAAATTTTGTAACTGCTACAAAAAAATAAAAATAATTCACTTGTATCCCACTTTACAACATATAATACAATTATAAAGTTTTGTAACTGCAGCCAACCAACATAAAAATATCACTTGTATCCATTTCACAAGATTTAGAAAATTTTGTAAGTGCAGCCAAACAATACAAAAGTTTCACTTATATCCCACTTTACAAGATATTAAAGATTCACTCGTAAAATTTATAGGGAAACCAAACAATACAACATCATCACTTGTATCTCACTTTACAATATATAATGCAATTGTAAAATTTTGTAACTATATCCAAGTAGTACAAAAACTTTTACTTTTATCCCACTTCACAAGACATAAATGCTTCACTTGCAAAATTTTTTAACTGCAACTAAACAATACAAAAATTTCACTTGTATCTCACTTTATATGGTATAAATTATTCGTCGTAAAAATCTTGCTTCCGTCCATTGAATAACTTAATTACAATGGAAGATAAACAAAAGAAAATAAACGAGAGAATTTACAGATTATCGCTCTCTTTTACAATATTTTGTGGGCTCCATGTAGCGATGGGATCTATCAAGTAGCTCCTTTTGATGATCTGACGTGGAAATCTTCTTTCTTGATGAAGAAGATTGCCGGCCCTGGATTTTCTCTGCTGGTCTTTGCGAATTCAAGGCTCTCACGCATAACTCGTATTCTCTAAAGATACAAAAAACTCCGAAAAGAAGATCCCCTAAAGCTTCCTAAAGAGGGTATTTATAGTCTTGAGTCAATATAAGAGTTTTCAATAAAATAAAATTGGAAGATAATTGTATTCATCAAGGATTCTAATCAAATATCTTAATTTTGATTTAAATCTCTTGAATATAAATTCTGATTGGACTCATTTCGGGTATTAAATAAGCCCAAATCTCAATCATAATCAATTTAACATTCTAATGAAATCTGCTCACGCGGAGTTAATGCGGAGCTAGAATTATCAGAACGCGGAGTTATGAATTAGCTCTGCATTTTACTCAAACGTGAGGCTAAATAGCCAAAACGAGGAGCTACGGAGTTAGCTCCACGTTCTGCGTGGTTATTTACTTTTACTGATTTTTGAAAATTTTACCACCATCAGAACCCCCTCCAAAATTTTCAAAATGGCTTTTAACTTAACAAATTTTAAAATATTTTGGATCTTCTAACTTGAATGGGGAGTTGATAAACACCAAGTTATCTTCGCATTTACATTCAAAACACGAAGCTAATAGCCTCGCGTTTTTCTGAAAACTGCTCCGATTATTGCGCTGAATACCAAGGGGCATTTTTTCATTTAAATAGAGTCTTCTCCTTCCTCACTCTTCACTCTTTCAAGAATTTTCAAGAACTCCGGTGTTCAACTCCCTTGCGATCGACGAATTTTCTCCCCATTTTTGTTCGATTCTCCTCAAGACTTCAAGAACAATGGCACTCAAGAAGAGCGCCTCCTCTCACGCCTCCTCGCCGTCGGCGGTCGGTGCAAGCAGCGGCAGCAGCGGCTGCGGCAATGGCTGCAGCGGTTGCCCAGTCTATGCCGCGCCAATTGGAGGCAAGATTCTCCATTTTTGGACTTTTTAGAATCATTTAGGGGCGATTTGGCTCGATTTTGACTGGCCAATCATCTACTTCACCGGCGAAATTATTGCCGTACTCCGGTCAAACGACTTGGAGTAGAAGAGACCTCTGGTTTTCTTCTATGCGAAACTATCGCGTTATCTTCGCGTTTTGTACGCAAAGTTATTTTTTAACTGTCGAGTTTCCTACGCGAGGTTATCGACTTAGCTTTGCATTTTATCTGACATGAAGTTAATGATTTAGCTTTATGTTTTATCTGATGCGAAGTTAATGATCTAGCCTCGCATTTTTCTGATGCGAAGTTAATGATTTCTTTATGCGAAGTTATTCTTTAACTTCGCATTTCTGTACTTAGGAAAATTTTCAATTTTCTTTTAGAATTCCTTCTAACTTTGTTTCTTGTTTTTTTTGCAATTGTCTATTCAGTGGATCCTCTCTCCCACAGGCACCATTTTGGGTTTGCTGGGGGTGCAGACTTGGCAACCCAGTTTCGCTTCACCACTGATCTCCATGGGTACAAACCAGGTTTAAGAGAGTGCAGAGAGAAGCTGATCAGATACAGCCCTGCAACTGCAAAGGAAATCATTACTGACGCTCCTTTTAAAGCTGGAAACTGAGAAGCTTTGGAGAAGCCAGCGTTCCTCTTTGAAGATGCAATGGAGCACTCAGACGAGCTTCTTTTTGAAGAATAGAGCAAGTGGCTCTACCAGACTGGTGACTTGCTGATGTTCCTGTCCGACATGGAACGCAGCTACTCTCTGGTGTACCTTCAGAGGCTATCTTCCTGCCATGAGTTAGACTGGAGGCTAACTCGAGATTACGACGGAGTTGCGATCGGCAAATTTGGTGGAAATGGGGCTTACCAGGATGGTCCCACAAGATGCGTTACTGGACTCCTTCCTGGCAGGGTTACCAAGGAGCACCCAGTTGGGGAGGTCCTGATCCGTGCCAAAGATGCGTTACTGGACTCCTTCCTAGCAGGGTTACCAAGGAGCACCTAGTTGGGGAGGTCCCGATCCGTGCCAAGACCTTCCTTAGCGAGTTCGTGGCCAAGGGTGGACAATACCCCACGAAGGACTTCAGGATGCCCAGATGGATTTACTCATCGGGCAACATGTGGTGGTTCCGGCTTGTCAAGTATGTGCTGGACTCTCATGAACAGACCCTAAAGGAGATTGGTCTTTAGAATGCCATTTGAAATATCCAATTTGGATTTCCGCAGAGCTCGTACCATATCTTCAGCCTTTTAGAGATGTACAATTCCGAAACTGACACTTTCTTCACACCCGTGGGTGAATTAGGGTCGCTTTCCACGAGATGTATGACATCTCGGGCTTATCAATGGGCGAAGTCCCTTGTGAAGAGTATATCCCTACCGCCGAGGAGTTGAATATGGTGAAGGCGAGGGACGAGCGCATCTACGAGACATATTGGGAGATGATGTGCCATTACCACATCTGTGCCGACCTAGCTGGGGTGAGGAACCAAGGAATCGGCCACAAGAAGTGGGTAGATTATCTCTTCTTGAACTTAAAGGAGAGTCTGCCTATGGTCCGTGGATGCAAACACATCAGTGTTGAAGAGATCAAACAACATATCTCGGATCTGGAAGCCACCGCTTACACCACTGAGTCCAACGTAGGGAGTTTCAACCCGCACACGGTCTTCCAAAGCTTGCACTACCTGATATCTAATAGGGGTTTACTTGCTGGCTTCTTGATTATGGCTGAAGAGATGCATCGTCCCTTCACTGCCCAAGGAAGCCATTGCGAAGAATGTCATTTATCCTGCCATTTTATTAGCTTACGGACGACTGTTTGGGCTTTTTCCAGCAATGGTTAGCAACCTCCAATGCAGGCTTCGAGCTCTCTGCAACAGCTTTATTCCAGCAGACAAGAATAAGGGAAAAGCTGTAAAGGGAAAAGCAGTAAAGGAGACTGCTACAATGAAGACACCGAACCCTAGGGTGGAGATGCCCTATACATATTTGATGGCGTGGCTGGTTATGCATTGCCCATCTCTGATGAGTGACGCGGATTACTGTCCAATCGACAAACCGTTCTTCGTGGAGATGTATGAACGTTCCACGTGGAAAAGTAATTATATGTTGATAAACCGGAAGACGCTCCGTCACCACCAAAATTATGAAATCTTCCATTACTTTCCAGATTTTCCCAGTGGAGAATATGGTTCAAAATTTAAAGATATTTTGGGAGTAGACAACTTCACCAAAAAGTATACACCAACTTCACCAAAAGGAGAATATTCATTCTGGGCACTTGGTGTATCGTCAAGACACCGTGTGTTACATAGAGCCGTATACACCAAGCCGTTTTGCTTGTCATTCGAGTATACGCAACTTTATGCAGGGAATCTGAATAAGGGGCTGACCTACGAGGGCAATTTGTACGTAGGAGCGCGAGGCTGGTTTTACTTTATTGCTGGAGGAACTGAGGCCGAATTCACGCTACCTCAGAAGTCGCCAGAGCTGAGCACGACGCTTAGTGTTTGTACATGGTATAGCATTGCTAACGCTGATGTGCCCAATTTCTCCATCAACCATAACTGTTGCAAGGAGATTGAAGTATTCTACTCTCATCTCAAAGGGGCTAAGAGAGTTAGAGTCAAAGGGATGGATGAATTCCTTGATGTATCGGCTGCTCCCTCAGACAATGGATATTCTGATGATGATGATGATGTTGATAACAATACTGGCGGCAATGATAATACTGGTGCTGGAGATGCTCCTCAATCCCTCAGGGATAATAGCACTCCTCCACGAAGCCCCACAATAAAGTGTCGTCCGATATCCAGAGGCGAGCCAGTTCGAAAGAAGAAGAAACTAACTTGGCAGGCCCCAATGATCATTCCAGAAGAAGTAGCAATCCAGTTTGCAGCAGATCTTCTCGCTTCGACTCTGCCGACAGCATCAGCAGGAGAAGACAAACCACTAGAAACTTCAAGTGCTACTGAGGCCTTGACTCTGTTAGCTACGGGACCTACCGAACACACTACGACGTAACCTCAAGGTAGCGAGACGGGTGTGCTTTTGGAAACAACAACAACTCCTCCCTCAAGTCCAACTATAGGCTCGTGTCTACTGGTACGATTCTGACCCCTTGTCCTTATTTTATCTTTCTTTGTGTATGTTTGACATTTTTGTCTGCTTTTTGTTTTGTGAGTTCCAGGTAGTCAACTCCATTCGCCGTTGCATTCGACTACTAGAGTGGGGTCCGAGGAGTTAGTCGACTACTCGGGCACTACCGGCTCGGTGGGTGGATTGGGTAGTTCTATAGAGGAATTTGGTATAGACTACTTCACCCCAGTCCCTCACTCTACTCCTACTTCAACTCCTTTAGTTAATGAATAGGAAGCGATGATAGGACAGAGCCCGTTGCTGCTACGACTAGAGAAGCTCCCCCATCTCCGAGTCTACCGTCACCACCCACCATTTGCTCCGAAGATACCTTTCCGGTCGTCATTGGTGTGCCTTCAGCTCCCCAGACCGCGGTATTCATGCCTTCAATAGTTATGACCGTTGAGACCCTAGTTGCTTCTCCTGCTCCAGCTCGCTTGCCAACTGTAGAAGAGGATAATTTGAGGTTCTCTTTTGAAGCAACTTCCGCTACAGGAGGGGCTTCAGGTGGAGGCACTCCTTTAGAATCTACTCCTCTTGGTGAAGTTGCTCGAATGACTAGCACCAGCGGGACATCTCCTCGGGTTCCTAGTTCTGCCAAGTCCTTATTGGCTTTGGCCCTGCATGTCATGGAACTGGTGCAAGGGCAAGGACGGGGTTCCTCTTCCTCTACTCCCGTGGAAACTATAGCTCCTCCAATGACATCTTTCTTAGCATTACCTGCGCTTAACTTGGACACTGCTGATCCTCTTGAAGAATTCTTCAATCACAGTGTTAACGATTTTATGCAGCTGCTAAGAAGATGCATTGGGATGATTTTAGATGGGAGGGATTTCCTCGAGCTTGGACGCTCAATGTTAGCCAGTTATCTGGACAATATTGAAAGGATTGGTGGACGTGACCGAGCAATTCCTTATCGAGCCCGCCTAGAAGATTTAGAAGAACAGGTACAAACGCTAAACACAGTCCGACAGGCGGATATGGAAGCGATTACCGAGATCGAAATGGCGAGGCTTCGAGTAGAGTTAATGGCTCGTTAGGAAGAATTAAAGCGCCAAGAGGAAGACTGGTCTCGGGAGTCAGCAGAACTTCAAGCCAATCAAGAGTCAGTCCTCTAAGGGCTAGATATGGTGGATTTTGAGATTGAGGTAAGTTAGGCGGGTATACTCCGAGCCCGTGAGACCATTGCCAAAGCGTAGGCTATTTTAGAAGCCAGTGAGTATCGGCTAGGGGAGTCTATGAAGAAACGAGAAGAGTTGATCTTGCAACAAGGACAGCTTGAATAAGAGGGCATGGTAAGGAGCCGTTTGATTGAAGAAGCTCATTAGCGGTTGATTCAGCAACTTGCTATTAGTGACGATGAATTACGTTGGCAGGCTCAACGTTCTGTAGAAGAAACCCATCATTGAGTTGTTGACGAAACGGAGAATAAGTTGAAGCTTCTCACCTTAACTCCCTTATACCATCTTTTTCTTCTCTTCTTTTTATTGTAATAACCCAAATTTTTTTAATTCTTTTATTCTTTTGTAACTTTACACATATTCTTTCGATTTATGAATAAATACAATCTTTTGATTCCTTCATCTTGTTGGCTTTAAAAATTTTCTTTGCGCAACAAATGATGATGCAGGTAATCTTTGAAATTTTGGCGAAACAGTCCAAGGCTCGCTCACGTAACTTGAATTATTGAGGCCAAGATGATCGGGTTAGGATCATTGGTTTTCAGCAGTGGTGCCCAATTGCTCATGCCTGGGATTTTGGTAGGGACGGTTTAAGGCTCTCATGCGTAATTTGAACTGCACACGGAAAGATGATCGGGTTAGAATCATCAGATTTTGGCAAAAGTGCCTAATTGCATATGCCTGGATGACATGTAGGTTAGGATCATAGGTTTTGGCAGAGGCGCATAATTGCACGTGCCAGTTAACCTAGTGCTAACTTGATAAAGAAGTTCAAGTGCTCGCATGCGTACCTTGAACGTGGATGGTTATATTCTATACTCTAAGGGACGATAACCAGATGTAATAATTTTTTTTATGTATAATACTTCTTCAAAAATTTACCGTTGATAGGCATCATCATTCTGTCACCATTCTGTTTCATTAAGCTATAAGCTCCATTTGAGTATACCGTCTCCACTACGAATGGTCATTCCCACTTGGGCTCAAATTTACCCTTAGTTTTATGGGTCATAATCATTGGCCTTTTAATGGCCAGAACCAAATACCCTTACTTGAAGGTTCTCTATTTAACGTTCTTGTTGAACACCTGCGAGACTCGGGCTTGATACAACTCAATTTATTGTTGAGCCCGAAGACGCTTTTCATCTAGCATTTCTAGTTCCTGCAGTCTATGTCGGTGCCGTTCTTCCGTCATCATTTTTGCAGCTAACGGTACTCTTAATAACGGTATTTGAATATCCAGAGGTAAGACGGTCTAGCTCCCATATACTAAGGAGAAAGGGGTAGCTTTAGTAGGGGTGCGAATGGTGGTGCAATATGCCCATAAACATTCTTCTAACTTCTCATCCCAATCCCGCTTGTTGGAAGAAATGAATTTCTAAAGAAGCTTAATAATTATTTTGTTGAAGGCTTCGGCCAGACTATTAGCCGCGGGGTTATATGGCGTTGAAGAAATATCCTTGATTTAGAACTTATCACAGAATCGTGAAAACCTTTAGCTGATAAACTGTGGTCCATTGTCATGAATGATCCTTTGAGTAATGCCAAAACGGTAGATAACGTGATGTTTAATGAACTTAATCACGTCTGCTATCTTCACCTCTCTCATGGGTACGGCTTCGGCCCATTTCAAAAAATAATCGGTTATTGCGAATATAAACTGATGTCCTCTGGATGATGGGGGAGTTATTGGCCCCACAATATCCATCCCCCATGCTTCGAAAGGCCAACTGCGATGGTGGTATGTAAGTATTCTGGAGCTTGATGAATAAAGTCAGCGTGCACTTGACATGCATGGCATCGTTTAGCGTATGCCATTGCATCAGTAATTTTTTTTGGCTAGTAATACCCTAACCTTCTTATGTGATCCCCAAGTTTCGGGCCGGGTTAATGGGCTCCACATATTCCATCATGCGTCTCATTAAGCACTTCGTTGGCCTCTGCTTTTGAAATGCAGCATAGTAAGAGACCGTCACTTGACTTTCTGTATAAAGTTTGAAGTGCGGGGTCATAATAAAATTACTAGGCCTTCCTCTTTATTGAGGTGGTTTCTTTAGGATCTTCTGGCAACATCCCATATAAGGCATAATCCACGAAAGAAAATCGCAATCACGGAGTTTCAGAGTTAGGCCTACTTGGCACACTTCCTTGGCCTGGAAGATCGTATCAGGATGGAGAAGTTCCCTACTTCCAATAGTGATACTTTTAGTTGATCCTGGCGGGATTGTTAATATTACGGCTAATGCTGCAAGAGTGTCTGCATAGACATTCTCATGTCGAGGTATATGTTTAATATAAAACTACTCGAAATAATTTGCCAACTCAATGGCTAGTTAATGATAGGAGATGAGGGCTTCATGTTTGACTTCATTCTCCCCTGTCATCTGATTAACGATGAGCTTAGAGTCTCTATATGCCTATAAATAATTCACCTCCAGTTGCAAAGCCATTTTTAGGCCAATAATAAGCGCATTATATTCTGCTACATTATTTGTGTAAGGTTCGGTCAATGAGTAACCATTAGGAAGTATGTGTTTCTGCAGTGATATAAGTACCACCCCCACTGATGCCCGAGAAGCTATCCATAAAGGATATCCTTTCATAACCGTAGGTATTATCAATCATCACATCAGTAATTAGGAGGGAAAATTCATCCTTAGGGCATGCGACATTTAGATCCCGAAAATCAATGCATATTCGGATCTTGCTATTCTTCTTGCGGACTAGGACTATATTGGCCAGCCAGTCAGGATATTGTTTTTCACGAATAAATCATGATTTTATGAGCTTGTTAACTTTGGCGACTATAGCCTCCATTAGTTTCGGTCAGAAGCACCTTTACTATTGTTTGACTAGCTTGGCGTCTTCTTTAGTATTCAATCAGTGCGTAGCAATCTGAGGATTGAGCCCGGGCATATCCTCATAACTCCATGTGAACACGTCTATGTACTCCTTAATAAGGGATATGAGTTCCTCCTTTTCTATGGGAGTCAGTGTGTTGCTTATAAAAATAGGTTTGTATTCTCTTCTGTCATATTAACTTATACTAATTTATCTTCTGTGGGCGGGTCACGCTGTTCAAAACGAACATCCCAAAGAGTATCCATATGTTTAGCCCAGGAATCATCTTGAATATCAATTGGCTCCTCGTTGCTTTCTGGTGCGGCTGAAACCATATTTGCAGTTAGAGATTGAAACCAAGCGCTGGTACTTATCGAAATCGTAATCTAATGGACAAAGATCTCCGTCGGTCGAAGAGTTCTCTTCGAATTTATATGGTGGTGTGGGACTAGTGGATACATACCCCCATCCCCCTTCGAGTTTTATGATAGTAGTCTGGGCTCTTCCATCTTGGTCTAAATGAGGATACAAGATTTCATC
Organism: Dracaena cambodiana; assembly: GCA_036321105.1. Lineage (NCBI taxonomy): Eukaryota > Viridiplantae > Streptophyta > Magnoliopsida > Asparagales > Asparagaceae > Dracaena > Dracaena cambodiana. The sequence goes on from JAYEPQ010000008.1 coordinate 11,536,336, forward strand.
GCTCTTTCCCAAAGTTTAATCCCGGTCTCTGGGTAAAATTATAACCCATCTTTGTCATTATCTGTTGGGATTTCTGTTCATATAGGTGAAATTGAGGTGATGGTTGCTCATCACTTTCACTACTTTTCCTTCGGTTAGGTGATGCAACCACTTTACCGAAGACAATTGGTTTATGAGATATCTGTCGAGGAGGTACTTCAAAGAAGTGATCTCGTCCTTTTGTTATTTTGGACCGAGAGAGGAGGGATGACCTGATTGGCAAGTGATATGCCGCTAGAACTTCAGGTTCGGACAGGCCACCTGCTTCGATAGAAGTACAAGAGTGTTCAGATTCGGTAGCGACAGCAGGCTCGTAAACTAACTTTATGTTTTCATTAATAACCCACTCATCGTCAACTACATTAGTTACATTAATACTATCAAAGTCCATATTAAAATTCATACGAGGGTTTATCTCATAATCACCTCTATCATCCGGGGATTCATATTCAGTATTCGCCTCATTGCCGCTGTTGCCGAGTTCTTCAGACTCTTTGAGGATCTCATAGGGACCTCATGGGCCAGCTTATATAGCATGGTATCAGTGAAGTAATTCTCCAATCTTTTAAATGGTTGCCTATCTACAGTTAATGTTCGGACTTCTCCTTACTCATCACAGTATTTTATGCATTGATGTAGAGTCAATGGGACTATCATATAGGCATGAATTCATGGTCGGCCCAAGAGGATATTATAGGACGTGTCTGCGTCAATGACGTAATACGTAACTTCCGTCTTTAAGTCTCCAATTTGACAATGGAGCTGGATCTTCTCGAGAGGACAACTATCATTAGCATTGAACTTATATATCGTGGTGTTTGTCAGTGTAAGGAGATGGGGTGAAATTCCTAGTAACTGCATTAATCTGCTTGGAATGACACTTAGTGCAGACCCTGGATCGATTCGAATGCGGTCTAGTTTCGTAGATTCAACATATCCGGTAAAATACAAAGGTTTATTGTACTTTATATTCCTCAGCTGCATGTCTTTTAGGGAGAAAGTTATCTGCCCTCACTAGATGACTGTGAGGGCAGAAATCCTGTTCCTCATTGGCTGGCTTAACAATTTATGCCAGAAAAGATTCAGAATCTGCCAAGGCCTCTCTTAATACTTCCCGAGTTAACTTTGATAATTGTAGCAACTCGTAGAGCGTAACTCAAGCCGGGATATTAGCCAATTGAGCTATAATATCAAATTTGAAGGAGGCGTCTTTGATTTCTTCATCTTTCTTTGGACTTTTCTGGAAACGAAGTCCTTTTTGCTTTGCAGGCTCCCCATATATATCTTTAGGACCTACTCTAGTATAGTCTTTGAGATAAGCTCTGTCGGATCGTGTGCCAGGGGGACCTACCTCATCTTGGTGAGTGGCCATAATTTCGGCCTCCTCTTCAGAGTCTGTCAGTGCATTCGCAATTATGTACTCTTCTTTAATTTTTGCAGAAATAGTATTACTAGTTTGCTTCCTTCTTTGGCTATTTGATGCGGTCCATTGTTCATCCTGTAAGAGATCAGGATGAACCCACATGACTTCTCCTCATTGTGTCGTCACAGGGGTAAGTCCTTTCTGTGCCATCTCATGCGGGTCATAAATATTTACGACAGTTTTTCTGATGGTATTGGATTTACTCCTGCAGGAAACTCATGGGTTCCTACAACAAGGTTGCCATATTGGCGGTAACTTTTTTCTACTCTTTTAGCATCAGAACTCCAGCCTCTATCAATGCCTAAATCTTGTTCTTAAGAGGATAACAGTGCTTGGTCGGGTGTCTGACGTTCCGGTGGTATAAGCAGTAACTAGGGTCATTAGTTTGCCCTGCATCTTCTTGCTTTTGGTTTTTCAGTAGCTTTAACATTCCCTTCCTGAGGAGGAGGTGGAATAGTGTGGAAGTCTGTTCTGTTTTGAAAGTATAGGTCCTTTCTTGTCGGGGCCTATTTTGACCTGTGCAATTTTGGTTTTGAGGCCTTGAATTTGGAGGATTTGTTTGCTATGGAGCGGCATCAGATGCTATTACCGCCTTTCCCTTACTCTTATTATTGTTTTGTGGGTGCGGTCTGTTATTTCCAAGATTTCTCGTTCCACGAGATTCTTCAATTCGGCGAATCAAGTCCTCTGTTTGCCCTCCTTGTTTGAGCAAATCCTTCCAAGTCTTAGATTCTACAGCTCCCATTTTTAGGAGCACGTTAGTTTTAAGGTTGTGCCTGCAAGTCTCTACTAGAGTTTCATGGACCATTCCGTGTTTGTAATGTACGGACTTCTCCCGGAACCTTTCTATAAAATCCTTCACCATTTCTTGTTCCCCTTGCTTTGTTGCAAGGAGGGAATGAGCCGATATTTCGGTGTCATCCTCAAAGAAACGTGTAAGAAAGTGCTTTTCAATATCATACCAGGTATTGATAGTACCTGAGGGCAGCTGCATAAACTATGTAAAGGCAGGCCCTCACAAGGTACTTGCGAATACCTTGGTCATTACAGGATCATTTCCTATTAAATGTTCTGCTTGAAACAAGAAGTAATATATATGTTGACTGGGGATCCTTTCCCGTCATTCGGCTCTAACTTGAGCGGTTTATATTTTTCAGGGTATGGTGCGAAATCCCACTCAAGCAGGTACGGTCCCCGATTCTTTCAATTCCTTCTTGTGAATTAGGGCATGAAGTTGGCTCTGCAATTTTTTGATTTTTTCTTCATTAGGATCATGGAAAGAATACTTATTATCATCCTCATGTGCCGATTAAGCTTTTTCTTCTTTGGTTTCTTCATTCATCTTGAATGGTATCTCCTCATCTTTCTTTGGTGGTTTTTCCGAGGAAGAAGTTTTAACTTTATCCTCGACTATTTTTTGGGTGTTCTCGACTACTTTTAAGAATCATTTTGAGGTCCTTGATCATTTTTGGTTGATGTCGGATCATTTGTTCTTGGGCCTCCAATCTCTGATCAATGTTGTCAGATTTATCCACTATATGTGATGCTGATTTTTGCGATCGGGAAGATGCAAAAGAGCGAGGTGAGGCTATGGCCGAGTTGTCGCTATCGTCATCACAGGAACCTTTTACGAGTTTCTTGTAATTTCGAGGGACGGAAGCACCTGATTTAAGCTGGGTAAAATGATAAGGCTCTTCATCACTTGATTCTGAATTATCCTCTTTATCTATGACTTTTTTACCCTTTCCGACCATATTGGAGGTCACTGCTTTCCATTTTTTTCTTTAATCTCTCGGAGAGCACTTTTTATCCTCTTTGCAGGGTTTTTGTCTGTCTCGGTTAATCGGTCAAATACCGACACCTTTTCTTACTGCAGCAGCAATTATTCAGTACAGCAGATACTGCTGTCATAAGTTGCTCACAGTGACAAATAGGGTCCGGTTGGACTTGATTTATATATCTCTTCTTTGTTAAGTACTCTCTAAGGTCAGTGAGCTTAGATACAGAATCGTGGGGCCCACCTGGTTGTTGAGAGGGTCCAGGGGCCCACTGAAATTTCTCAGTCATTGATATCAAGTTCTTGTCCACAAATGCGATTATCAATTTTGATTTTATATTCAGACTGTTTTACGCGGAGCTGAATATTAGCTTCACGTTTTGAAGCATTAACGCGAAGCTGGGATATAGTTTCGCATTTTACACTAGCCTCGCGTTTTACGCTGGCTTGGCATTTTTGCAGAAGTTTAACTTCTGGTACTTTTGCCTTGCATGGAGGGTTATCTTCACACGCTGGCTTATTTTTGTGATTTATGCAAATTATATCTTTGCGTTTAGCGATTAACATAAGTCTCATTAGCTTCACGATTTACGCTAAGCTTAGTATTCTGTTAATTTTCGAGGTTGATACCTTTGCGTAGGGAACCACACGCGAAGTTTTTTTTTCGCGATTAACACGATTCTAGTGACTTTCCTCACGATGGTGAGAAGTTTTGCGATTAACGCAAATTTTACTGGCTTCGTGATTTACGCTAAGCTCAGCTTTAGCCTCGTCTGGAGACTCTCCATCACATACTGGCTCATCCTCGAGTTATCCTCGCGTTTTACACGAGTTAAGTTGATTTTTCTGGTTTTAAGTCCAGAATCAGTAGTCTCGCATGGAAAATCACATGCTGGCTTAGTCACAAGTTCACGTTTAATGCGATATTGACTGGTCTTGCAATTGACACAAGCCAGTTTGTGAGGTGCAGTAGCCTCGCATTCTGCCACTTCGTTAGCCTCGCGTTTTCCGCGGGCTTTGAGGGCTCTCCTCCTTACTCTTCGATTTTGATTGCGGAGTTGGGTTCTGGTCAAACCAGTTTCTAGGATTTCTTTGGCAATAGAGAGGTCATCATCTGTTAGGATTTTCTGTCCAAATGACGGCTCCATAGCTGCGGGCTCCAAGGGTTCCCGTTTAACGGTGGATTCCCGATTATCCAATTTACGGGTATTGGAGCTCACGTGGTGATAGCACCGGATTTTGGTCAGATTACCTGATTTAGAAAAGAGGTACTCATCGTATTTCTGCTGGTCGATCTCTATGACGAACATATTAACGTCGGATCCGATCTTTTCCACGTCAGATTGCGCCATGATCTCTTTTTCAGTAAAAGAGATGCCTCCCACTATGGTCGCCACTTTGTTCGTTGCAAAAATCTTGCTTTCTTCTATTGAATAACTTAATTACAATGAAAGATGAACAAAAGAAAATAAAAGATAAGATTTATAGATTATTGCTCTCTTTTATAATATTTTGTAGGCTCTATATGGCGATAAGATCTATCACGTAGCTCCTTTTGACGTACTTTACAGGATAAAAAGCATCACTTGTTAAATTTTGTAACTACATCTAAACAATATAAAATCTTCACTTGTATTTCACATTACAAAATATAATGCAACTATAAAATTTCATAACAGTAACAAAACAATGCAAAAGATTCACTTGTATCTCACTTTAAAAGATATACTTATAAAATTTTATAACCGTAACCAAATGACACAGAAGTTGTACTTGTATCCCACTTTTCAAACTATAATGTAACTATAAAATTTTGTAAGTACAACCAAACAATATAAAATCTTAACTTGTATCCCACTTTACATGATATAAAAACTGCAATTGTAAAATTTTATAACGCAAACAAAGAAGACAAAATCTTCATTTGTATCACACTTTACAAGATATAGCAGTTTCACTAGTAAACAAAGAAGTCAAAATTTTATTATTGCAACCAAAAAATACAAAAGGTTCTTATCTATCCCACTTTGCTAGATATAATTTAATTGTAAAATTTTGTAACTACTGTAAAACAATACAAAAGTTTCTCTTGTATTCCACTTTACAATATATAAAAACTCTACTTGTAAAATTTTGCAACTACAACTAAACAATACAAAAACTTCACTTATATCTCAGTTTATAAGATATAATACAACAATAATATTTTGAAATTACAACCAAACAATATAAAAATTTCATTTGTATCTGACTTTATAAGATATAAAAGTTTTACTTATAAAATTTTATAACTGTAACGAAAAAATACCAAAGATTCACATGTATCCCACTTTACAAGAGATAAAAGCTTCCCTTGTAAAATTTCGTAACTATAAACAAATAATTCAAAACCTACACTTGGATTCCACTTTACAAGATATAAAAACTTTACTTGTAAATGTAACACCCACTTTATTCACATCATATTTTTAAATTTTACAATTTATTAAAAATAATATTTTATTTAAAAACATATTTTGATCATATAACACCCACCATACACCCAAATCAAGTTATCTAATCAAATAATCATTATTAAGAAAACTAGTAGGATTAATTAATTCTTAAGATAGGAATCTATTTAGTTTTCTTTAACCAATTGGATTCTAATTTGAGTGGATATTAAATATAAATAGAAACCCAATTCAAATCCTAGTTGAGCTAGTAAAATAGACTAGCCTAATTAATGTAGGATTCAACTCTCATCCAATTAATTGGATGTAATTTAATTTTGTTCCTATACCTATTAAGATTCGGATTCAAATTTGGTTTCTATATTCAGATTTCTATTTAGGTTTCATAACTTTAGGAATTCTATCTTTAATTCGAGTAGTAAATCCAATTAGAATTTATATTGGTCTTTCCTACTATTAGTAGTAATAGGACTCTTAATTTCCTATAAATAGGCCCCGACAAGCCCACTTTTTCTAAACCAAAAAAGAGAAGTAAGAAAGCAAAATATGGAAGAAAGAAGAGAAATAGAGAAAGAAAGAGAATAATGTTCAACCAAGGAGAGTTTTTAAGAATCTTAGAGATTTCATTGCTCAGGCCAAAGATTTCATCCTAAATCAAGGCCAAAGTGAGTCCAACTCACTCAAAAACATGCTATTAGTTATACTTTATTTTCTATGTTCCCTTTTTTATTTTATTGAAGATTTAATTATATACGTGAAAACTTAATGAATACCAAACAAGATATGATAAGATATGATTACTATAATATGTGATAAGTGATAGAATATTAATCACTAAACTGTTACATTATTTCTTAATGTTACTACTATTGTTATTGAATGCTGAATTTTATTAATGATCAAAAATCTATATAATGAACTAAATTTACTAAATTGAACAACTGACACTGAAATTGATATGAAATTGACATACACTAAGTTTATGGAGAAAATTAAGAATCCATATGATTTGATATCTGAACATAATTACACCACTGTTTTCCTTTTTTGGGAGTATCGAGATAAGCTCTGATCAAAACTGTCACTATTTCCCACACGAGAGGATCGAAAAAGACTCCGATCAAAACTGTCACTGTTTCCTTTTTGGGAGGATTGGGATACATTCAGACCAGCCAAGTTTATATTTTGCTAAATTTCTAAATATCATAATTCAATGACATTTACTGAAAAATTAATGATAAACCAGCTAATATGTTAAGATTTGATATTTCTTACTTATTTTAATTGTACAGAATTTTCTGTATTACCGAGATATTTTTGTTTCATATGTTTCTGTTATATATTTTTGAATCGCTTTACTGACGATCCTGGTTATGCATGGCCAGATGCAGATTATTTACTTAGAGGTAGACTCGCTGGAGACAGAATATGATACAATATATTTTTAGAAGCAGGTGAAGCTACAAGATTGACGACCTTTTTAGTTTATTATTTTCTTATTTAATATTATGTAAGGAGAAAAATATTATTGTTTTAAATAAAATTTTTTATTATTTATTATTATATTTTAACCATATTTTCGTTGTAATATGACTATAATATTTACTAAAACTTGTCGAGTTATCATTCGACGCCAAACGTTCCAACTTTTCACACTATAGAAAGTGGGGCATTATAGTAAATTTTTGTAACCACAACCAAAAAACACAAAAACTTCACTTTATGTCACTTTGCAAGATATAATGCAACTGTAAGATTTTGTAACTGCAACCAAATAATAAAAAGGCTTCACTTGTATCCTACTTTATAAGATGTAAAAATATTTCTTGTAAAATTTTGTAACTGCAACCAAACAATATAAAATCTTCACTTGTATCTCACTTTAAAAGAAATAAAAGTTTAACCTGTAAAATTTTATAACAACAATCAAACAAAACAAAAAGTCCACTTGTATCCGACTTTGCAAAATATACTGTAATAGAATTTTTTTTTTAACTACAACATAACAATACAAAAGGTTTACTTTTATAGAAATTTACAAGATATAAAATCTTCACTTGTAAAATTTTGTAACTTTAATCAAACAACACAAAATCTTCACTTGTGTCCCACTTTCAAAGCAACAATAAAATTTTATAATTACAACCCAACAATAAAAAAACTTTACTTGTTTCCCACTTTAGAAGATATAAAAGCTTTGCTTTTCAAAATTTCGTAATTATAACCATAATACAAAAGCTTCACTTGTATCTCATTTTACAAGATATAATGCAACTGTAAAATTTGTAACGGTAACCAAACAATAAAAAAGATTCACTCATATCCCATTTTACAAGATATAAAAAATTTACTTGCAAAATTTTGTAACTGCAGCCAAACAGTAGAAGATTTACACTTCTATCCCACTTTATATGATATAAAGCAACTATAAAATGTTGTACTTACAATCAAATAATACAAAATCTTCAATTGGATCTCACTTAATAAGATATAAAAGATTCATTTGTAAAATATTGTAACTAAAACCAATTATTTTAAAATCTCCACTTGTATCCCATTATATAAGATATAGAAGCTTTACTTATAAAATTTTGTAAATTTAACCAAACAACACAAAAGCATCATTTGTATCTTACCTATAAGATACAAAAGTTTCAATTATAAAATTTTATAACTGCAACCTAACAATGAAAAAGCTGCTCTTTTATCTCAATTTAAAAGATATAAAATCTTCACTTACAAAATTTTTTAAATACAACTAAAAAATATAAAAAGGTTCACTTGTATCCCACTTTACAGGATAAAATGCAACTATAAAATTTTGTAACTGCAAGCAAACAATACAAAACTTCTCTTGTATAGTAATTCACAAGATATAAAATATTAAATTGAAAGATTTTGCAACAGTAACCAAGCAACACAAAAATTTCACATGTATCCCACATAACAAAATATAATTCAATTTTAAAATTTTGTAACTGTAACCAAACAATTCAAAAATTCACTTGTAACTTGCTTTACAAGATATAAAGGCTTTACTTTTAAAATTTCGTAATTTCAACCAAACAATACAAAAGTTTTACTTATAACTCACTTTACAAGATATAATTCAATTGTAAAATTTTGTAACTGTAACCAAACAACACAAAAGATTCACTTTTATTCGACTTTACAAGATATAAAAGTTTCACTTGTAAGATTTTGTAACTGTAACAAAAAAACACAAAAGCTTCACTTGTATCCCATTTTGCAAGATATAAGCAAAAAATTTTAACTGTAACTAAATAATATAATACCTTCACTTGTATCACAATTTATATGATATAGAACATTCAATTGTAAAATTTTGTAACCACAACCAAGCAAAACAAAAGTTTCACTTGCATCCCACTTTACAAGATGTAATAAAATTATAAAATTTTATAATTACAACTAAATAATATAAATGTTTCACTTGCATCCCACTTTACAAAATATAAAAGTTTCGCTTGTAAAATTTCATAACTACAACCTAACAATAAAAACTTCACTTGTATCCCACTTAACAAGATAAGATATAACTACAAAATTTTGTAATTGCAATCAAATAATACCAAAACTTTACTTGTATCTGAATTTATAAGATATAAAAGTTTCACTAGTAAAATTTTGTAACTGCATCAAAAAAATACAAAAACTTCCCTTGTCTCCCACTTTACATAATATAATTCAACTATGAAATTTTGTAACTGCAACCAAACAATACAAAAACTTCACTTGTATCCCACTTTACAAGATATATAACTTTCGCATGTAAAAGTTCTTAATTTCAATTAAACAATACAAAAGGTTCACTTATATATCTCACTTTACAAGATATTAGAACTTCACTAGTAAATTTTGAAATTGCAACAAACAATACATAAGTTTTATTTGTATCCCACTTACAAGATATTATACAACAGTAAAATTTTATAACTGTAACCAAATAATATAAAAACTTAACTTGTATCCCATTTTATAAAATATGAAAGTTTCACTTGCAAATTTTCATAACTACAGCCAAATAATACGAAAGTTTTACTTGTGTCTCACTTTAAAAGATTTAAAAGTTTAACTTGTTAAATTTTGTAACTGTAACTAGGGAATACAAAAGGTTCATTTGTATTCAACTTTGCAAGATATAATGCAATTGAAAAATTTTGGAGCTATAACAGAATAATACAAAAGGTTCAGTAATATCGCAATTTACAAGATATAAAACTTTCACTTGTAAAATTTGTAATTTCAACCAAATAATACAAAAGCTTCACTTGTATTCCTATTTACAAAAAAAAAATGCAACTGTAAACTTTTGTAATTGTAAGCAAATATACTTCAAACTTTTATGATCAGTATATACCTCTACCTTCTATCTCAGCAAGTAATGTCTCCAAATCTTCAAAGTATGAATCACCGCTGCAACTCTAAGTCATGAGTTGGATAATTTCTCTCATGAGGTTTCAACTATCTTGATGTACACTCAATTACTCTTCTATTCTGTGTCAATACACATCCCAATCCTTGTTTTGAAGCATCACTATAGACTTTCATTCCTCCAGAATTATTTAGAATTGCCAACACTGGTGCTGTTGTTAATCTCCTTTTTAATTCTTCAAATGGTTTATTACATTCCTCGTTCCAATCATATTCCACTCCTTTCCTAGTCATTTTAGTTAGAGGAGATGCGATTTTTGCAAAGTCTTGTATAAACCGCCAATAATATCCAGCCAACCCCAGAAAACTCCAAATCTCTAATACTAATTTCGGTACATGCCAATTCATTACATCTTCTATCTTGTTAGGATCAGTTGATACACCATCTCCTGAGACTATGTGACCCAAAAAAGCGACTTTATCCAACCAAAACTCAAATTAATCAGTTTGCTATATAACTTTTGCTCTTTCAGAGTCTGCAAAACTGATCTCAAATACTTAGCATGCTCTTCTTTATTTTTGGAATAGATTAATATATCATCAACAAACACTACTACAAATTGATCTAGATACTGAGCAAAAATATGGTTCAGCAGACTCATAAACACTGCTGGAGCATTAGTCACTCCAAACGTTATCACCGAATATTCATAATGACCATGTCTAGTTCTAAATGCAGTTTTTAAAATATTTTCTGTTCGGATCCTTATCTGATGGAATTCAGAACGAAGATCTATCCTCGAAAACACCCTAGCTCCTCCCAATTGATCAAGCAGATTAGTTATTCTTGGTAATGGATATTTGGTTTTAATTGTTACTGCATTCAAACATCTATAGCCCACACACAGTTTTTGACTTCCATCCTTCATTCCTACTAATAACACTGGAGCTCCCCAAGGAGAAACACTGGGCCTCACAAAACCCAACTTTAGTAGCTCATCTACTTGTCTCTAAATTTCTTCTAATTCTACAACTCCCATTCAATAGGGTGGCTTACAAACTGGTTCAGCTCAAGAGATAATATCAATAGTAAATTATATTACTCTTACTAGTGATAGTCCAGATATCTCTTCAGAAAATATATCTAATACTTTAGACATTACTGGGATCATTCCTTCTCCTACTTTCATAGCCTCCAAAACTCCTCCTTTTGGGTATATTCACTGCAAACCCTCACGAGACACAACTCGTCCACTAGGGCAACCTAGGGGTTTAAAAGTTTGTTGCACGTGCTAAGTGCAATCGCGATTCCTGCGAAAATGAGTTAGGATTTTTATTTTCCTTTTAGAATTAGGTTTTGCTCGAGGACTAGCAAAGGATAGGTGTGGGGGTGTGATGAGTATCATATATTGTATTTTTCCTCCCATATTTTATCTACTTTTGTATATCAATAAATGCTACTCGGGTATTTTTAGCGTCTTTTTCATGTAATCCGATTCATACAAGGAGATGGCATGAAATCAAAGTTGGTGTAGGAAATCAAAGTCCGAAAAGTTTCTAAAGTGAGCAAAACTACGAGACTATGATGCTACAGAGACTCAGTGAAATAAAGTCAAGAAAACTAAATGTAAAAGACAAGACTTTTAAGAGGAAAAAGTTTCACGAATATTTGGCTCCATGGAACTGCTATTTAGTGGTAGGAGACGCCAATTGGCCGCCCTTTGTGGGCCCCATGCGCCATGTTTTCTCCCTTGGCTTCGTTGTAATCTTGTAGTTTTACAATTGTACTGTAATTGGGTTTGGATTTCCGAAGCCTATATATTGGCCGTATCCTTGTATTCTAGGGTTTTATGCAGTAGTTAATGTAGATTAGGATTTATTTTGTACTCGTCTTTCATTAATAAAATTAGGGTTTTACTGAAGGGGTGGCGGCCACAATACCGTGCTCCAGAGGTAAGCCATTGTTTTCTAATCTTTATTTGCTTTTTAGATAGATTTAATTGCTTTCTAGATTAGATATAATTACTTTCTAGAATCATGAGTAGCTAATTAGTTTAGCTCTACGATGCAGATGAAGTTAGGATCCATTATGTAATTGCTCTCTAGTTTTTTTCTTCTTAAATAAAAATAATAAAGACATGATTCTTCTATAAAAAGTTTAAAATACAAGAACTCGAGATTAAGACTTTGATAGGTTAGACTTGAATTAAGTTTCTTGATAGTCTATACTTAATTAGGATTTGGGGTTGTTGATTTTATCTTTTTCATTGAATTATCTAAAGATTTAGTTTGTTTTTATGAAAAGTAGTATTTTTGATGAGTTATGCTTGCACACCACTTGATACCTCATACTTAGGGCATTTTAAATAAATATTAAACTAAAAGGATTAAATTTTTATGAGAGAAGAAGATAATAGAAGTAAGAACATGGTTGGAAACTAGTGGATTCTACATCCTAGGCTAATTAGAACAATCAAACTTCAACCTAAAATTCTTTGTTAATCTGTTAGACTATAGAATTAGTAAGAATCGCAAAACACCTTAGATCTCTGTGGGACGACCTGTATAGCACTACAACTGACACTGTGCGCTTGTAGAAATTTATCACATCAAGTTTTTGGCGCCGTTGCCAGGGATCGACAGTGTTGTTCTTGCTTTTTCTAACGTTTTACGGGTTAACAGTGTGTATTGAGTGTGTAGGGACTAGAAAGTGCAGATACAGAAAATCAAAAGGGATCAGAGGAGCCTAATAACTATGTGGAATAAACCAGAGAGTCAAACTCTCTAGTTTGGTTGCTATTTGGCGGCATAAACCGCCAATTGGCGGCCTTTCTGGTGATTTTGTCCGCAAACGTTTCTCTGTTTTTGTATTTTGGGTCTCTGGTTCTGTAAATAAATATAAAAAATATATTAAAAAATTCAATTTCTTTTTTTGTTTCTTTTCCATCTCTCTCCCTCTCCACCTTTTTCAAAAAATAAATAATAAAAAAAAATGTTTCAAAATCAAACTGGGTGTCATCATTATTGTAATCCATATCATAGTTATTATTAGTGTCCATGGATAGGAAGTTCGCTAGGACTAGGTCATAATCAAGTTCACAACACATATAATAAACCTAGGAGCGCTTCTTATACACAAAATTACAGTTATAAATGAATGAATAATTCTAATTTTGCATATAATCAAGAGCCATACCAAGAGAGTCCTCCATCTGATCCTTTTTTTTATGGGCTATTCAACTTCATGTTCTACATTCAATAATGAATAAGATATTCAATTGAATATGTTAGATAAAAGATTAAAAAGATTAGAAGCAAAATATGCATGTTATGAGAATTTACCTACAACCACTTCATATCTGTTATCAAATATATATACAGATCCATCATATCCTCCTTCAAATTTCACTCATAATTTCGAGATGCAATCATTTGAAGAAAATAAGAAAATTTACCATCATGAATCTGAGAAACGAAGACGTAGAATTGAGAAAGGTGTAGAAGGTTTGCTAAAATCATCCTCTCAAAATTCATCCTCTAAAATTGCAGCTTGTATGGAAGATCTTCTTAAAGCGATTTCTCAAGCTAAACTTTTTGTAAATCAATCATATAATAGTTTGAATATATCTGACTCTAACGAGCAATCACTCCAGTCATCTTCTGAAGTAGATATGATTTAAAATGAATTAAATAATTTTGTGCATGATGAGTCTATAATTCAATATTGTGATCAACCTATTTTAGACCATTGTGACAATAATTATGAAGAAATCAGTGATAAAGAAAAGATTTTGCTTGATGATTTACCTCATAGTGAGCTTACTAGTGACACATTATCATTTGATTCTTTTGATGAAAATTGTGAAGAAATTTGTGAAGAAGAATTTTTATTCCTTCATAATAATTTGACAACGGTAAGTCTACTAGTATGGCATTTTCTTTTGAGAAGTTTGATTACAGATTTGAAGAAAATTTACATTGCGAGTCCAGAACATTAGAAGAATGGAAAGAATCTCAAAAAGAAGAGGTCATGGTATCCAATGATTTGAAAGAGCCTCCAAAATCGAGCTCATGATTTCACAACACCAAAGTGAGTATGTTATTACACAAGTTGATAAAACAAAAAAACTTACTAATATGAAATATGCTCGTGGATGGAATATGAACGACGGTAAAGGTACGCTTTCTAACCTCAAAATTTTACTATTGAATAAAAGAAAGAAGGGTAGAAATAAATTAAGAAAAATAAAAATAAGATGGAGAGATTAAATGCAAAACTGATAAAAAGGCTAAGTTCATCCATATCAAAACATAAAAGGACACATTATGAGAGTGGAAAGCGATCAAGAGGTCATAGCCGTTTGAATTTTATAATTAGTGTATAATATTTGTATAATAGTTTTCTTTTACCACCCTTGGTTTGTGTATGAGGCATACACAAGTTTAGGTGTGGGGGAGTAGATTAGGAGATTTTTATTTCTTTGGATTTTGTTTTATTTTTAGGATTTTTTTTTAGATTTTTGGGTTTCTTTATTTTACACTTTGGGTAGTTTTTAGGGTAACTAACTGAAAAAAAAAACTGAAAAGAAAAATAAATTAAAAAAATTATGTATTTTTATCAATAGATCAAACTACTTACAGATAAAGAAACAAATTTAGATTTGAAATTGGATATGAGAGTAGATTGGATGATACACTTTGAATTTTATGAAAAAGATTAAAATCTGAAAAATAAATACCACTAATAGTAGTTCTGAGGCAAGTATACATCTATTTTTTCACTTCACAATAGTTTATTAGGTTAAGGATAAAGATGATAACGATTGAGTAAGTTTTCTCTCTCTAAACAAAAAAAGAGAAAAAAATAGAAAAAAAGAAAAAAAAGTGAGAATAAAATAATGGGGTGAGCCTGGTATTAAGGCAATAGTCTCGAGAGTGATAAAATAATGGGGTGCACCTGGTATTAAGGCAATAGTCTCAAGAGTGAAAAAAAAAGAGTATGATCTGAGTAATCGGGTACTTTGCGCCTAAGTAAGCGTGAATATTCTCATGAAAGGTGAAATATTCTAAAAAAAAGAAAAAAGTATGAACCGAGTAATCGGGTATGTTCCGCCTAAGCAAGCGTGAATATTCGCATGAAAAGTGAAATATTCTTTAAAAAAAATTAAAAAAAAAGAAAAAAAGGAAAAAAATTGTTATGAGAGAGGAGATGAATCATGAGTTAGAGTTGGAGTCTAAAACCAAAGTAGACTATCACACGTGCACGTAGATGTATATGAGCCAATGGATTATCTGTTAGTGGGTATTTGATTAAAATGATAAGTGTATATGATATGATGCTCGATTTGAAAATTGATAATCTAAATGCGTTCTTGAGTTTGTATATTAGTGAGATTAATTGATGAAAATATCATAAAAAAATATTTTTCTTTCCTTTGTATAAAATTTGTATTTTTCTTGATTTTCGGTTATCCTTATTTTTCTTTTCTTTATTCCTTAATCTATTTTCTTTCTGAATTTTGTGGGTATATTCACTGCAAACCCTCACGAGACACAACTCATCCACTAGGGCAACTTAGGAGTTTAAAGGCTTGTTGCACGTGCTAAGTGCAATCGCGATTCCTGTGAAGGTGAGTTAGGATTTTTATTTTCCTTTTAGAATTAGGTTTTGCTCGAGAACTAGCAAAAGATAAGTGTGGGGTGTGATGAGTATCATATATTGTATTTTTCCTCCTATATTTTATCTACTTTTGTATATAAATAAATGCAACTAGGGTATTTTTAGTGTCTTTTTTAGGTAATCCGATTCATACAAGAAGATGGTATGAAATTAAAGTTGGAGTAGGAAATCAAAGTCCGAAAAGTTTCTAAAGTGAGCAAAACTACGAGACTATGATGCTACAGAGACTTAAAGTCAAATACAATCAAGAAAACTAAACGTAAAAGACAAGACTTTCAAGACGAAAAAGTTTCACGAATTTTTGGCTTCATGGAACCGCTATTTAGCGGTTGAGCAGCCAATTGGCGGCCCTTTGTGGGCCCCATGCGCCGTGTTTTCTCCCGTGGCTTCGTTGTAATCTTGTAGTTTTACAATTGTACTGTAATTAGGTTTGGATTTCCAAAGCCTATATATTGGCCGTATCCTTATATTCTAGGGTTTATGCAGTAGTTAATGTAGATTAGGATTTATTTTGTACTCGTCTTTCATTAATAAAATTAGGGTTTTGCTGAAGGGGTGGCGGCTATAATACCATGCTCCAAAGGTAAGCCATTGTTTTCTAATCTTTATTTGCTTTTTAGATAGATTTAATTGCTTTCTAGTATAGATTTATTTGCTTTCTAGATTAGATTTAATTGCTTTCTAGAATTATGAGTAGCTAATTAGTTTAGCTCTAGGATGTAGCTGAAGTTAGGATCCATCATGTAATTGTTCTCTAGTTTTTTCTTCTTAAATAAAAATAATAAAGACATGATTCTTCTATAAAAAGTTTAAAATACAAGAACTCGAAGATTAAAACTTTGATAGGTTATACTTGAATTAAGTTTCTTGATAGTTTATGCTTAGTTAGGATTTGGGGTTGTTAATTTTATCTTTTTCATTGAATTATCTAAAGATTTAGTTTGTTTTTATGAAAAGTAGTATTTTTGATGAGTTATACTTGCACACCACTTGATAGCTCATCCTTAGGGCAATTTAAATAAAGATTAAACTAAAAAAATCAAATTTTTATGAGAGAAGAAGATAATAGAAGTAAGAATATGGTTGGAAACTAGTGGATTCTAGATTCTAGGCTAATTAGAACAACCAAACTTCAACCTAAAATTCTTTGTTAATCCGTAAGACTATAAAATTAGTAAGAATCGCAAAACACCTTAGATCTATGTGGGACGACCTGTATAGCGCTACAACTAATACTGTGCGCTTGCAGTTATCACATCATTGAACCTTTGGACAATCACCCAGTCGATGATTGGCGGATCCACAAGCCAAACACAACCCTTGGGCTCTTCTACACTCTTTCAGGGTATGTCCTTGTTTTTGGCAGAATGTACATATTATCAAATCTCGATTTGGTATTCTTTACTTCTTTGCTAGTGGACCCTCAAACCTTCTAGCTGATGGACTTGCCTTTTGTTCAAATGGCCTTTTAAATACCACTGGTCTGCTTTCCTTGAATACTTGTTCCAAACGACATACCGCTTCAAATACTTCTGAGTAAGTCTTATAATTATGACCTGCTAGGTGTTCTCTCATAGGAGGCCTCAATCCCTGCTGGAACATGTGTGTCCTTTCCTCCTCATTAGCTACCAGGGTTGGAGCAAAACGACTAAGCCTCACGAACTCTGCAGCACAGACATCTACAGTCCGATCTCCTTGTTGCAGTGCCAGAAATTTCTTCCTCATTTCCTGTTTGGCTGATGCATAGTAAAACCTGGCCAAAAATGCCTCTACAAACTTCTCCCAAGTTAGGGGTTCCTGAATTTTACTTCTTCGGCAAGCCACCATGTTCTAACTATATCAGTCAACTGAATACATACTATCTCTACTCGGTTTTCCTTTGGAATTCTTGCTTCCCTTAGAAGATTCTCCATATCTACAATCTACTGTTCAATTTTTAGTGGTCCTTCTGTCCCATAAAATATTGATGGTTGTAGTCTCCGAAAGTCTAACACTGTTCTGGTTCTTTCCGACGCTTTAGACTGCAACATCCTTTCTAATATCATTGTCGTGGTCTCCTGCATCTGTGCTACTCTTTGCACTAGGCTCCCAAGATTAGACATATCATCTATTTGACTTGCACTCCTACTCACAGAGGATTGGTTCGACATTATTCTGCAACGGACTGGATAGGAATCAATAAAGGGAATTCAAGATAGATATTTCTAACAAAGAGGAAACAATAGGACAGGTACGATACTAGATTAGATAAATGTCAAAGGATAAGAACAATGATCAAGAATAAGTCACAGACATGTACATTTTGGCAGTAATCATCTGGTCTTCCACCTAAACCTAGGCTCTGATACCACTCTGTGATGCCCCCGTTTTTTAGCTGCTTCTAAACAGAGGACGCTACTTAAAATTTTGACTAGACAACCCAATAGTCACAAGATTTTGGAATAACCATAACTCTGTACATGTCATATGTTTAGGTCAAGTTCTTTTTAGCATTTGAAACTAAATGATTGATAAAATAGTGTGCAGTTTTCCGTATAGTACAAGTGCCAATGTATACCCGAGACCCGGCCCCAAACCCATGGCGTTGAACCATGACACACCGATAGGTGCTCAAGTCAAATCTCATACTGTGAAACAGTAATGGACATCACTGTGAAAACTGATAGGTGCTCCAATGCATTTTCATCGAAGTTTTATATGAATGAAAATGCAGATTTTCAATGTGTTGGGACGAAGTTGGAGAACGAAGTATTTTGGAGCCAGAATTGATTACTCAAGTAACAGAACAAGTGAAAATTATTAGAAAGCATATGATGGCGGCTCAAGACAGACAAAAGAAATGGGCAGATCAACACAAAAAACCGCTAGAGTTTGAAGTAGGAGATAAACTATTTATTAAGATATCCTCGATAAAGGGTGTAATTAAATTTGGTAAGAAAGGAAAGTTCAGTTCAAGATATATTGGGCCATTTGAGATAATAGAAAGGATTGAAAATCTTACCTACAGATTATCATTACCACTAGAGATGAAAGATGTTCATAATGTGTTCTACGTATCACAATTGAGAAAATATTTGGGTGAAAAATACAAAATAGAAGATCTGTCCAAAGTAGATTTGCAATAAGACCCAAAGTAGGAGAAGTAGCCCATAGCAATTATCGACCGACGCGAGAAGATCCTAAAGAATAAAGTAATACCATTGGTCCTTATTTCATGGGATGCACAATCACCAAGAGACTCTACTTGGGAGCTTGAGAAAGAAGTCAGAGTAAAATACCCATATTTTTTCTCATGATAATGTACGTCAAATAAATTTATTTTATCAGTAATATTAATATATAATAACATGCCTCTTAATTCTAATTTCAAGAACAAAATTCTTTTGTTTGGTGGGAAGGATATAATACCCCAAAGTTCGAGCTAACCGTATTTCTCTTTTGAGTCCGATCGCGCCAAATGAGACTACCCAAGTCAATTTTTTACACCGAAATAACATTCGGTGAACGTAACTTTAAATCCACAAACTCAAATGATATTCGGTCTTCATGACTATTAGTTTTGTAATATTTAGAAATTTTAGAAATTTTCTTTATGAGGCCGAAAAATACTTTCAAAATTACTAATTCAATAATATTAAAATTATCCTTCTAATTATTTCGAAATTTTGATTCTTTTATTCCAGATATTGAAATGACAAACAAATAATTTTTTAGTACTCCTCTCGTCGAGTACTACATCCGGCACAAATTTGGTAGCATTTGAAAAATATTCAACAGAGCCGTAAATAATAAAATATTAAATAAATTGGGAATTACTATATACACACCCAAAATTTCTAAGGGCACACCACAATTATGAGGTCAGCTGAATTAGGTGAGTCGGTCATGTGATGAGTAGGTATGTGCTGGCTGAATTAGGTGAGTGGGTCATGTGGTGAGTGGGTGTGTGCTAGCTGAATTAAGTGAGTGGGTCATGTGGTGAGTTGGTCTGTGCTGTCAAAAGAAAATTAGTGCAATAATTACGTATTTTATAGTAATAATTAACTTAATTAATAAAGTATGAGTGTGTTGTCAAAAGAAGATTAGTGCAATAATTACCTGTTTTATAGCAATAATTAACTTAATTAATGAAGTATATAAGCTACATTTTATTCCACCTTTGTACACACAACCCAACCCTCACTCACTCTCCTCTTCTCCTCTCGACCAGAACCTGCATCAGAGAAAAAAAAAAGAAAGAAAAATCAAACCGAATCGAGAATTCGAACTAAGGATTCGAGATCAAGTCAAGACAAGTAACACTGCTATTTTCATTCATTTTGTTATTTAGCTTATATTTATTTTCATTCGTTTCGTTATTTAATTTACATTTGTATACGTAACTTATTTTGTGAAAATGTTTGCTTCACATTTTGGACTATTGATTGTTATTAAAAACTGAATCAGATTATTAGATCAATTATAAATATTGTGATTTTTGGTTATTTTGATTTTATGGAAAAAAGGAGATTGCATATGAAGAAAAAGGAAAAATAATTTTGCATGGGTACTCATTTTAATTTAATTAAATCCTTGGATTTGCAACTTCACTGCACTCCATAATTAATCACTGTTGTCCTGGGATCATTTAATCACTGTTGTCACTGTACACCACAATTAATCACCACATCCCATAATTAATCTTTGGGCTTGTAACATTTAGCATAGGCACCACTCATTTTAATTTAATTTTACGTATGCAAAAATAATATGGTTTGCATACAAAGTAGATGGCAAATAACAGAGAGAAAGAAGAGTAAAAGAAAGAAAGGAAAAGGAAATTTTTACGTAGGCTTAACATGTTATGTTTATGTTTTATAATTTATAATTTACATGATCTTAAATCTTGAATCTTGAATTCTTAGTTCTCATGATAAGGACATGTACACAGTTTGACTTGACAAGTTACGTGTTCCCATTAATTCATGTATATCGTATATTATTGATATAGAGATTGGAAAAACTACATGATGGATAAGAACTGTATTGTACAAGGATCTTGTTGGTCAATTTCTTGATTGAGGTGCTGAGAACTTTTACTGCAACAGCACTCGGTGGTACTGGGCCACCGTATGATACATGAGTCACCAAAAGTGTGATGTCCGTTACTGTTTCATAGTACAGGGTTTGACTTGAGCACATAGCGGTGTGTCATGGTTAAGCGCCATGGGTTTGAGGCCGAGTCTCGAGTATGTATGGGCACTTGTACAATACAGAAAACTATACGCTATCTTATCAATCATTTTGTTTCAAATGCTAATAATAACTTGACCTAAGCATATGACATGCACAGTCTTATTTATTCTATTTTTCATTATTCATATTTAATACTATCATGATTTAATTGCATACTTTATTTTCAGTAGTACATATTTATTTTTCTTGTGTTACTTGATGGGTTTAATCCCCTGGGTTTTGAACACAGGTTTAGATGACCAAGAAGGAGAACCAGCCCCGACTAAGGATCCATACTCCATTGATCAGACCGAGTAATATTAGGCAGTGAGTACTTTCTAGGGAATCTTATGTATTGCCTGGACACTATTTTTCTCATTTGCTTCTTTTGTTTTCATATTCAGAGCAGTATGCTATCTTATGTAGTTAACTCTTTGTACAATTAAAATCTTCTCAATTTCAGACATGTTATTTATTTATCTAATTGTGGCAGTAGTTATGGTTATTTTAAGATCTTGTGACTGTTGGCTTGTCTAGTCAAAATTTTAAGTAGCATTCTCTATTTAGAAACAGCTAAAAAATGGGGGCGTCATAGAGTTGTATCAGAGCATAGGTTTAGGTGGAAGATCATATAATGACTGCCACATATGAACATGTCCATGACTTATTCTTGATCATTGTTATTATCCTTTGATATCTATCTAATCCAGTATCATGCCTGTGCTATTGTTTCCTATTTGTTAGAAATATTTGTCTTGAATTCCCTTTATTGATTCCTATCCGGTCTGTTGCAGAATAATGTCAAACCAATCCTCTGCGAGTAGAAGTACAAGTCAAATAGATGATATGTCTGATCTTGGGAGCCTAGTGCAAAGAGTAGCACAGACGCAGGAGACCACGATAATGATATTAGAAAGGATGTTGCAGTTTAAAGCGCCGGAAAGAACCAGAACGGTGTCAGACTTTCGGAGACTACAGACATCAATATTTTCTTGGACAGAAAGACCACTAAAGCTGAATAGTGGATTGTAGATATGAAGAATTTTCTGAGGGCAGCAAGAATTCTAAAGGAAAATCGAGTAGAGGTAGTATGTATTCAGTTGACTGATATAGTTAGGACATGGTGGCTTGCCGAAGAAGTAAAATATCAGGAACCCCTAATTTGGGAGAAGTTTGTAGAGGCATTTCTGGCTAGGTTTTTCCATGCATTAGCCAGATAGAAAATAAGGAAGAAATTTCTGGCACTGCAACAAAAAGATCAGACTATAGATACCTATGCTGCAGAGTTCGTGAGGCTTAGTCATTTTGCTTCAACCCTGGTAGTTGATGAGGAGGAAAGGACGCACATGTTCCAGCAAGGACTGAGGCCTCCTCTGAGAGAACACCTAGAAGGTCATAATTATAAGACTTACTCAGAAGTATTTGAAGCGGCATGTTGTTTGGAATAAGTATTCAAGGAAAGTAGACCAGTGGCATTTAAAAGGCTATTTGAACAAAAGGCAAGTCCATCAGCTAGAAGGTTTGAGGGTCCACCAACAAAGAAGCAAAGGATAACAAATCAAGATTTGATAATCTGTACATTCTGCCAAAAATCAGGACATACCCTGAAAAAGTGTAGAAGAGCCCAAGGTTTGTGTTTGGCTTGTGAATCCGCCAATCATCGACTAGGTGATTGTCCAAAGATTCAATAACCAGCAGTACCCAAGGTTCCATTCTAGTCAACAGCCAGGCCAGCAAAAACATCAAGCAAGGGAGTTTCAGGACCGGACCAGAAAAGACCTTTGAAGACCCAACAACAAGCCTATGCTAGAGCCCAAATAGGAGCATGACGAAGAGAAGGACAAGTCAGACTAATGAATGCTGAAGAAGTTCAAGCTACTGGAGGAGTCGTGGCAGGTGCAATTTTAGTTGGCAATACACTAGCAACTATTCTATTTGATTCTGGAGCTACACACTGTTTTATCTCTATCATGTTTGTTTTACGCAATTCTATTGATTTTGTAATCTGACCTGCGGGGTGGGACATTAAGACTGGGAACGGTAATATCATGACTAATAAAGAATGTAGAATATGTCCCTTAGTGATTAATAGAAGAGAATTTTATGCCAAGTTGTTATTTATCAACGGAGGAGGATATGATGTTATCTTAGGTATGAATTGGTTGAATAGTTTTCATGGGATGATAGACTGTAGGAGAAGAAGGGCAATATTTCAGATTCTTGGTTGTTCGGAGTTTGAATTTATTGTTGAAAATCAATCTCTACAACCAGGTAAATCTAAGGTGTCCTCAAAAGGAGGAGTTTTGGGAGCCATGGCAGTAGGAGAAGGAATGATCCCAGTATTATCTAAATTGTTAGATATATTTTCTGAAGAGAGATCTGGACTACCACCAGTAAGAACAGTAGAATTTACTATTGATATTATCCCTGTAACTGAACCAGTTTGTAACCACCCTATCGAATAGGAGTTGCATAATTAGAAGAAGTTAAGAGACAAGTAGATGAGCTACTGAAGTTGGATTTTGTGAAACCCAGTGTTTCACCTTGGGGAGCTCCAATGTTTTTAGTAGGAAAGAAGGATGGGAGTCAAAAACTATGTGAGGAGTATAGAGGTTTGAATGCAGTAATAATTAAAAACAAATATCCATTACCAAGAATAACTTATCTGTTTAATCAATTGGGAGGAGGAAGGGTATTTTCAAGGATAGATCTTCGTTCTGGATTCCATCAGGTAAGGGTCCGAACAGAAGATATTTCAAAAACTGCATTTAGAACCAAACATGGTCATTATGAATATTCGGTGATGCCGTTTGGAGTGACTAATGCTCCAGCATTGTTTATGAATCTGATGAACCATATTTTTGCTCAGTATCTAGATCAATTTATAGTAGTTTGATGATAAATTAATCTATTTCAAAAATAAAGAAGAGCATGCTTAGCATTTAAAAATAGTTTTGCAGACTCTGAAAGAGCAAAAGTTATATTAAAAACTGAGTAAATATGAGTTTTGGTTGGATAAGGTCGCTTCATTGGTTACAAAGTTTCAGGAGATGGTGTATCAGCTTTTCGCCATGAAAGTTGCACGCTCTTTATATCGAAATTTTTTTCAATAAAAGGGTTACAATCGAACGGTTTCTCGTTTACAGAAGATGAGGAAGATTGCTCTCCCTCTTTGTTTAATACTGGGTTTCTAGGTAGCTATGGAGGACGATCCTGCTCTCCGTTGACACTCCGTACAATCTCTCTCAGTTGGCTAAAGGAAAGAAAAAGAGCTCTTTTCTCTTGATCACAAGGGGTAATTTCTGGGAGAAGACGTCTGTCTCTGTCTGTGTGTCTGTGTCTTTTTCGATCTCCTGCCTTTTATAGGAGGCTTGGAGTAACGTCCCGCCATATTTTGCTCGACTGTTAGCTCCCACTACTCGAGAAGTGCCGCTATATTCGTTAGGTGGTTATTCCCACGATCGAAGTAACGCCGCTGCATTCGTTTGGCAGTTATTCCTACGATCCAAGGTGGCAATTCTTCTGTTCGGGTTGGGTGACTTTGTATTAAACCCCCACCCGAAAGCTATGAATAGTGCTGCGAATCTCAGCTTTAGATTTGCAAACCTGTTCCGTCGTCTGAATCGCGGACCTCAGTTTCTTAGATTCGCAGACCTCAATTTCTTAGATTCGCAGACCTCAGTTTCTTAGATTCGCGGATCCGATGAGTTGCGGGCTTCTGTCCTTGAATTCATGGATCTGCTTTGCTTTTTCAGAATTTTTCGCCGACAAAACCCCTCCAAAGTTTTCAAAACTCTCATGATTCTTTGAGGAGTTTCGGAATACTTTGGATATAATATTCTGTACTAGAACTTCCATTGCGTTTGTCTGAAGTCTGTGACTCTGTATTAGCGCCACTACTGCTTCTTGCTTTTGAAGGGACACGTCTCTGTATTAGGAGCGCGACTCTCCATCTTTGAGTAGACGACGACTCTGTATTAGGATCGTAAATTGTCTTCGGAAGGGGCGCGACTCTGCATTAAGGTCGCGAGCCTTCGCTTGTTGAGAAGAAAGCTGCTCTGTATTAGAGTCGCAAGCCTTCATCTTTGAGTAGAAAACAACTCTATATTAGGGTCGCGAACTCTAGCTTTTTGAGAAGAAAGCGGCTCTGTATTAGGGTCGCAAACTATCTTCAGAAGGGGTGCGACTCTTTAATAGGTTGCGAGCCTTTATTTTTGAGAAGAAAGCGGCTCTGTATTAGGGTCGCAAGCCTTTATCTTTGAGTAAAAAACGACTCTATATTAGGATCGCGAACTTTTGCGGGAAGGCTGACCGGCGGTTGTTTTTCTGCGGCGTCAGAATTGAGACATTCTCTGAGCTGCATTAAATGAAAAGGTATTCACGAGATTCGAGCCGGATATCGCGTCTGTCTAGAGATCTCGGCCGTCAAATCATCGGCTATATAACCTCCACTTTATGAGAGAGGTTGCCCTTATCTCAAGATATTTGAAATCTGAGTTCTTCGTTTGGACTCCTCAGACTTCTCGTCTTTAAGCTCCAATAGCTTCTGATTCTCTGTGCGAAGGATTTTCTCCCTCTGTAAAAGATACCGAAGAAAGTTTCTTCTTCCGATGTTGCCAGTGGTCGCCACGATCCTCAAGAACCATCCAGTTCGATAGTGGTTCGGCAGGAACCCTTGATTGGAGGTAAAAAGTTGAAAGGCAGTCCCTTTCTCATTCATCTTCTTTTTTTTGTCTTGAATTTGAATGTCTTTTGCAGTTGATTACGCCTCGAATCCTTGGCTTAAGGATCATTATTTCGGATATTCTGACGGCTATGATGGGAAGAAAGAGTTCAGACTTGGTCATGTCTTTCCCCTTTGTACAGCCTCAGATAACCAAGAGAGAGAAGACAAGATTCTCCACCCTTCTCGCTCAACCTTGCGAGAGCTGATGACTAATGTATCTTTCGAAGGAGATAATCGATCTCCGTTGCTCAAGCCTGTCTTTTTATTTGGGGACCATATTTCAATGCCCGACAATGGTTTGGAAGATGGAGATTACAAGTGGCTTCGCCAAGTTGAAGGTCGACACTTGTTTCTTCCCAATATGGAGAGATCTTATCCATTCTTATTCTTTCAATCCCTTTCCATGCCCAGACAAATGGAATGGCACATAAACAGACCGCAAGACGGTATCTTATTGGGGGGTTTTAATGCTCAAGGCGCTTTTCCTCGTGGTACTGGGAAGAGCTTTCGCGGGTTGCTGCCAGGATTGCTTAAACATGATCTCCCCAGAGGCAAATTTCCTATAATTGTGCAGACTTTCCTGCACCGTTTTACCAAAGCACAAGGAGAATTTCCTGTTCAGGACTTTCGTCCCCCCGGCTGGGTTCACTGCTCTTCGAAAGGAGAGTGGGCGGTCTTGACTGACTTCTTTCTGCGATCATTTAGAGATCAGCTTCATCATGCGGGGCTGAATCGCGCCGTCAGGGCTGTTCAGCATGGCATTCCCGCCAGCAGATTCCATTTCTTTGCTTTATTGGAACTGTATGATCCTGATACTTGTATAATCTTTTGCTCTCGAGGCGAGTTGGGTTTCGCCCTCCATGAGATGCATGAGGTCTCGGGCTTGCCTATGGGAGACGTCCCGTATGAAGAGTACGTCCCTACTAGAGAAGAACTCCATCTGCTGAAGACTCAGGATCCTTTGGCTTATGATACTTACTGGGAATTGCTATACCATTATCATATATGCACCCACACATCGGGCACCCGTAATTTTAAGCCAAAGAAGTGGCTGCAATATCTTATGCCTAATTTTTTTAGGAGTAATCTGAACTTCATTCGCCTTCCTCTAGTTTCTGAAAAGGAGGTTGAGGGAAGAATTGCAAGTTTCGGGACAGACGCTTATGTTGCCGAAGCTGACGAGAATGTTTTCAAAGCTGGGACGTCCTTTGAGAGTTTTCATTATCAGGCCCTTCAACCCATATCTGATCCTGCCTTCTTGGCGGGTTATTTATTGGTTTGGCTGAAGAAGTGTGTTATTCCTTCGCAGGAAAACATACCTATTGGGGCCGTATACCCAGCTGTTCTATTGGCGTTGGGTAGGCAGCTCAGTTTGTTGCCCGCTATGGTATGCAGTATTCAAAGCAGATTGAGAAGAATATCCGATAAATTCTGCAATGTAAAGAAGGAGCAGAGGAAGAAAAGAGACCCTGTCATCAAGACTCCTTATCCGTATGTAGAACTCCCTTATAGTTATTTGATGGCTTGGCTGGTTCTACATTGCCCTACTCTGATGAGTCCTGCAGACTCGAAGATTGACTTAAGTGCTCCCAAAGTGCAGCACTATGAGAGGTCGTAATGGAAAGGCGGCTACATGGCCGCGATCCGCAAAACCCTTCGTCATTTCTCAACTTTTGAGTTGTTTAGATGTTTCCCATACTTCCCAAATGCTGGGTACGGGGACGACGAATTCGCGGACACTGCTGGCATTGATAAATTTACTACTCTATCCTCGGGATGTTTCTGGTGGTTGATAAACATCCGCCCAGGACACTTGGTCCTTCGTTTGGGAAACCTCTGCTATATAGAACCTTACTACCCGAGTCGCTTTGCCCGACAGTTTGGGTATGATCAGCTTTATGTTGGTAATCCCAATAGAGAATTAAGCTTTGTTGGGAATGTTCTTGAGGGAGCTCAAGCTTGATTTCACTTCGTCGCATGTGGAACTCAAGCCAAATTTGATCTTCCGCTCAAGACCCCGAACTCGAGTATGAGTTTCTGCTTCTGTAAATGGTTTGCGGATGCTAACTCCGCTCCTCAGAATTTCAACATACACCATACCGGTCTGCGGGAGATCAGATCCTGGTATGCCTAGAAAAAGAAGGCCGGCAGCACGAAAGTGGCAGGGATGGAGGACTTCAGGGGGGACAGTGCATCTAATTAATCGAAACAAAGGGAAGAGGACACTGATGCACCGATTCAAGCTACCTCCCTTGATGCTTCTCCTGACCCGACGTCGAGGAAGACTTCTCCTCCATCGCAGTCAACTCCCGAGAAATCTTCTCATAAGCGGAAGAGACTTAGGTGCCTTAGTGATTTGCCTACCATTTCCCAGGGAATTGATTCGCAAAGCACCCCATCTGGGACTGGCACTGCAATGTCCCTTCTGGTTTCTGAGTCCCTCGTTGAGGAATCCGAGGAGGATGAAAATGACTCATCTTTAACCCTATGTTCCTTTAAGAGGCGTCGGAGTTAAGGACCTGTTCTTTGCAATGACCCTGCTCCCATTATTCAAAAGGATTCTACCTCTCCTATTGGCCAGGCCAATGTTGAAGTTAGCGCTTCTTTGGCCTTACAAGAGGATTTTGTAGCTCTTGTTGCTCAAGGCACTGCAGATGATGAAGTGCAAATCATCGAGGAAACTCGCGCATCAGATTCTCAAAAAGCAGCACCTCTCTCTGAAGATCAAGATGAATGGGGTGATGATGATGACGTCAGTAGTGACAATTTCTGCTCTTCTACTCCTCCTTCAAATCATGGTAAATATGTCTTTTTGAGCGAGGAGGTTTGGGCCGAAGTATACAGGCCCGAAGTATTTGGTCCTGAGGTGTACAGACTTGGAGAATCCAACATCCAACCTTCAGATCGTCATCTCTTTTCTTCAGCAATCATGGAATTTTATCAAATGATACTGTAATACTTAACTATCAATTTTCTTCTTTTTGGTAGCTCCAGTTTTGACTCCGGGCTTAGAGTGCATGGGCGCGAAGGTGACTTCACCAGACAATACCATCGTGGGAGCTGAAACTGGTGAAGCGACCAAAGTTACTACCTCTGCGATTGATACTTCAGAAGCAGTGATTCCCGAAGCTGTTATGTCTACAGTTTCGGCCACAGCCACTCCAACTGTTGCTGCAGTTCAGGAGACTGTGATTGGTAGCTCCGCGGAAATCTCTAGAGGTGCCATTCCTCATGTTGCGGATCAACCTGCTTCTGCCTCATTCAGTATTACACCTTCTCATGCTGAGATTGACATGCTTGAGAGTGATTTGCTGAAGGACACAGTGGAGACTTTCCTTCACTTTCTGGATCGCTGTATCGATAAAATACTAAAGGGGGTTCCTTTTGCTTCAATCGCCAATGTTCTCAACATTTATCTAACTGGTATTGTTAGCATTGGTGGAGAGAATAGAGCTGCCCCTTTTAGGCTTATGATAACTTAGCTTCAAAGGCATGCTGAATCTCTGTCGAAAGCCAGAAGTGCTGATAGATCTGATACAGTGGAAATCATTTTCCAGAAGCTGAAAGAGGAACAGCTTAAGTTCCAGAAGGAGACTCGGGAGAGGGCAAATATTTTCAAGGCCTCTTTAGAAAAGGGTCGATCAGACCGTGAGTCTCTGGTTCTTCAAGTGGAGGTTGCTGCTTCAATTGTTAAGGGTCATGATCAAGCTATCACTAGGACTCAAGAGACCATTGCCAAAACCCAAGCTTTCCTAGCCAAGATCACCAAGGAGCGTGATGAGTCAATGAGGAATCTCGCCAATTTGTCGCGTCAGAGGGACAATATATCCAGGGATCTCCAGGCGATGCAAGCTGAATTGGATTCACTGGAGGCTGCTGCAGTGCAGAATGTTATCGCCAGTGACGAGGAATTGCGTCGCCAAACTACTGTTCAAGCTTATGAGATCTTTCAGCAATACATTGATGGCGCAAAGGAGAAAATAAAAAATCTCTTGAACCATTGAGTTGTAGAACTCTTGTGTATATTGCTTTAATTCTCTTTGTAATAGTTCCTTTGTTTTTTTTTTTTTATAGAGAACTTGATTTTGGCTTTCTAAGGTACATTCTTGCAGCTGTTCTTCCAAAGACTTGTAGCGAACTTGCCATCTTTTGCTTATCGCAAAACTCTGGTATCTGTATATATGTTTCCACATAAACTTTAGAGGTTTGCAGATTTACACAATCCATATCTGACCCGCGACCCAGGTTCTAGGATTCTGGTCCACGATGCTTCATCTAGAAATTGCAAAATAGGCCGTAGATTTTTTTTTTTTTAGAATGTGTAGAGACTTCTGCGAGTCGTGGGATGCAGCCGTTTGGGCGTGGAATACCAAGCGTTGCATGCCTCTATTAATGAAGAGATCTCCGGTTTGCGATATCTAAGCGTCTCATGCAACAGTAATAAATTCTGTTGAGATCTGAACTGAAAATCTTGACCGAAGATCTCGGTCTTATCTCTTCTAAACTGGAGGTCATAGTTAGTAGCTCGCCTATATAAGGCACATGCTCTCTTCAATGAAGATCATTCAGCCGTGAGAAAATTTATTTTTGACTCTCTTCTCTTTCTCTCTTTTGTAGTCGATCTACCAGCGCAGCTATGTTTTCTTCTTCTTCAACCGAAGTGATGGATAAGAGTTGACATGTTACAAGACCTCCAGACTGCATCAATCCAGCGGGGTGTCTCACCGACAAGGTCTTTCTGGCCGTAGTCATTTTTCTTAATTAAGATATACCTCTTCTTCTGATTCATACCCTCATCTTCCTTCTTTTTCTTTCCTTTTAACAAGGATTTGTTTCGGCTACAGGAGATAACCGTAGTCATTCTCCATAACAATGGCGCAGCCCCGATGGGCTCGTAATTGCTTCCAATGCCTCAAGGGGCTTGGAATGTCTCATGTATCTTACATGAGAGAAAAGATTTCGGGTCTGGGGCATTGTTTTTCTTCTTTCCTAGTATCCCACAAGGTTAGGGTACTAATGACCAGGACCTTGAATTTGCACAACCCGTCAGCTATATAGCTGGGGTTTGCATTTGGTATGCCCAGTTTTGAACTAATCAATTCACTGGTATCATCACTGGGGGAACCAACCAGGAGGTCTCTAATTGTGGTCGGAAAGAAGAAACAAGATTATACTTTTTAAGCCATCCTAAAAAAAGGAGGCTACAAGAGCAAATTGGAAGTGGAGGCCAGGGAGCAAACTTTTTGATCTGAATCATACCGAAAGAGGCGGTTACAGAAGCAAGTCTGTCATTCCAGAAGAAGGGCTTGCAGAAGCAAACTTTTTTATCTGAACCATGCCAAAAGAGACGGTTACAGAAACAAGTTTTCTCTTTTTTTTTCTTTTAGTGATTTGTATTTACTCTCATTGGCCGTATAGCACTTAGAGAATTCTCTGTAATTTTGCTCTGATGATGAATAAAGAAGTTCTTTTCTTTCTACGTAACTGAGAGTATCTGAAAGATGATTCTGATGTTGATTAGCAGAGATAACTGTTAACTTGATAATTTTGAAATGAATCACAATTTTCTAAGTACCCAAAACTACTATGAATGAAAGAACTCCTTGTTGATAAATTCTGAAATGAATCATAATTTCCTTCGCCAAATGTGTTATTGACTTGGCAAATTTCGATAGAAGGAAAATCTGATTTACCAGAGATAATTTTTAACTTGGCAAATTTTGGAAAAAGAAAATCTGGTTCGCCAGAGGTAATATTTAACTTGACAAATTTGATATGAAGAAAATTTGATTCGCCAGAGGTAAATTTTAACTTGGCAAATTTGATATGAAGAAAATTTGATTCGCCAGAGGTGTTTTTCTTTTTAACTTGGCAAATTTGATATGAAGAAAATTTGATTCACCAGAGGTGTTTTTTAACTTGCCAAATTTTGGAAAGAAAAAAAAAAGTTTGGTTCGCCAGAGGTGTTTTTTAACTTGGCAAATTTGATATGAAGAAAATTTGATTCGCGAACTAAATGCTTTTTTAATCCGGAACCAAGAACTTTCATTGACAAAGTTCTGATTACAGAGAAACTATTTGCTCATGACTAGCATAGAACTGCCCAGGCTGTATTATAACTGGTGTTCTACAATTTTACTAAGGATAATACTTCTTCAAGAACTTCTCGTTGATTGGCATTAAGATCATGTCACCATTAGGCTTTGTCAACCGATACGCCCCATTGGAGTATACCGTATCAATGACGAAGGGTCCCTCCGACTTTGGCTAGTACTTTTTCCTAGGCTTCTGGCTTGTTAGGATTGGTCTTCTAAACTGACAGGACCAGATTACCTTTCCTAAAAGTCCTTCGTTTAGCTTTTTTGTTAAAGGTTTTGGAGATCCGCGCCTGGTATAGCTCGATACTCTGTTGAGCTTCTAACCGTTTGTCATCCAAGGCTTCTAACTCTTGGAGCCTTTGCTGATGCTTTTCTTCTTATGTCATCCTTGTTGTTAACGCGACTTGTAATGAAGGGATTTAGATCTCCAAAGGCAAGACCGCTTCTGATCCATATACCAAGGAGAACGGCATGGCATGGCATCGGTGGGAGTTCGGACTGTGGTTCGGTATGCCCACAGACACTCTCCGAGTTTTTGGTCCAAATCCCGTTGATTGGATGACACAAACTTCTTACGAAGTTTTACAATGGTCTTATTGAAGGCTTCTGCTAGACCATTGGCTACAGGGTAGTATGGCGATGAAGCCACATCTTTGATCCTGTATTTGTTGCAGAATCTGAAATACACTTGGCTTACAAACTGAGGTCCGTTGTCATGAATTATTCTTCTAGGCACTCCGAAGCAATAAAGCACATGGTGCTTGATGAACTTGATAACATCTGACGATTTTACTTCGGTCAGGGAGATGGCCTCAGTCCACTTTGAAAAGTAATCAGTTATGGCCAAAATGAACCGGTGCCCTCTTGTTGATGGCGGAGAGATTGGCCCTATGATGTCCATACCCCATTGCTCAAACGGCCATGATGTAGTCGTCGGGTGGAGATATTCTGGAGCATGATGTATAAAGTCTGTATGTATTTGGCAGGCCCTACACTTCTTGGTATAGTCGACTGCTTCTATCATCATCTTAGGCCAATAATAACTCATTCCTCGGATTCTATTCCAGAGTTTCGGTCCTAGCTGATGTGCTCCGCAGATGCCAGCATGAGCTTCTTCGAGTACCTTTTGAGCTTCGCGGTTGGAAAGACAGCGAAGTAGAACTCCGTCGTAGGATTTTCTATACAACGTCTGGAGCTCCACGTTGTAGTTAAATCGGATAGCCCTTCTCTAAATGGCTCTGGCTTCTTTTAGACTTTCGGGTAATATCCCGTAAAGGACATAGTCTATATAAGGAAAATGCCAATCCCTTGGCTCTAGGCAGATGCGCAAGCGTCAACTTCGTTTTCTTGTGGCTTCTTCGCTTCTTCTTTGAGCTCACCCTTTGAACAGAAAAACTCCTTGCTGCTTACCATAATTTGCCTTTTAGCATGCTTGGGCAAGGCTAATGTAGCAGCCAAGGAAGCTAGCGAGTCCGCATAACTATTGAGGTGGCGCTTTATGTGGTTGATATAGAAACCAGTGAAACCGTTAGCGATCTTGATCACTGCATGATAATACGGCAGGAGGTCTTCATATTTGACTTCGTACTTCCCTTTTATTTGATTGACAACGAGTTGAGAGTCCCCATATGCCTCTAAATATTTGACCCCCAGTTGTTTGGCTATTCTTAAGCCCATTAGGAGGCGTTGTATTCCGCGACATTGTTGGAGCACGAGCTTGTCAATGAGTAAGCTTGAGGACTGATGTGGTTGCATGGAGAGACGAGAACAACTCCCACCCCCGCTGTCGTCTTTCTTTTGGATCATATTCGGGAGACACCATCAAAGAAGAGTTGCCATACACCTTTTGAAACTGTATTTGATTTGAAAGATCTTCTTGAACCATCCTTTTCTGGAATTAAATCCCGTTCCTCCAACTCTCCTGGGATTTGTTCATATAACCTCGAGGATGCCAGGACTGGATTTTAGGCCAAGAAGTCGGCCATGGCCTGTCCTTTGATAGACTTCTGTGGGACGAAGTGCATATCATATTGTGATAGCAAAATAGCCCAATTGGATAGTCTTGAATTTAATGACCCGGGTTTAGTCATTAATATTCTTAAAGGGTTAACTCTCAATACAACGTGGATAGTTTGTCCAACTAAGTAGTGTCACATTTTCTGTATTGCGAACACCAATGCTAGACATTCTTTTTCCACGGGATTATACCGGTATTCCGCCCCGATCATCATTCTGCTAAGGTAGTAAATGGCTTGCTCATGGTCTGACTCATTCTTCTGCGCTAGCAAAGTGCCCAATGAATGGTCCATAGCCCTTACATATAACTGGAAGGGCTTTCCCGAAACTGGGGACACGAGCACTGATGGCTTCATGAGATATTGTTTGATCCCTTCAAAAGCCTTTTGGCATGCGTCATCCCAGATGAACGACACTCCTTTCCTCATCAATCTGGTGAAAGGCTGACATTTACTAGATAAATTTGATATAAATCTGCGAATATACGCCAGCATGCCGTGCAACCCTCTTAACTCTTTAAGGTTACGGGGAGGTGGCATGTCTTGGATAGCTTGGACTTTATCTGGATCAAGATATATTCCTTTCGAGGTTACGACAAAGCCGAGGAACTTCCCACTAGAGACCCCTAGGAAAGACTTAACTGGATTCATCTTGAGCTGGTGCTTCCTCATGAGGTCAAACACTATCTTCAAATCTTTCAAGTGATCTTCTTTGTTTCTGCTCTTAATTGCTAGGTCATCTACGTAGCACTCCACTGTTTTCCGGAGGTGCTCTTGGAAAATTGCATTCATGGCGCGTTGATACGTAGCATCTGCGTTCTTCAAGCCAAAGGGCATGACTATATAGCAGTATATTCCGAGTGATGTCTTGAAGGACGTATGCTTCTCATCATCGGGATACATCTTTATTTGATTATATCCTGAAAATCCATCCATGAACGTCATGCGCTCATACCCACAAGTATTATCTATGATAATATCAGTGATGGGTAATGGGAATTCGTCTTTGGGGCAAGCCTCATTCAAATCTCTAAAGTCTATACAGACTCGGATTTTTCCATTTTTCTTGGTCACGGGAACTATATTTGCGACCCAATCAGGGTGCTGTTCCTCGCGAATAAAGCCTGACGCGATCAACTTTTTGATTTCATCTTCTATAACTTCCATGATCTCTAGGCGAAATCATCGTTGTGGTTGCTTTACTGGCTTAGGTTCTGGTCAGATCTTCAATTTGTGAACCGCCACGCTTAGATCCAACCCTGGCATCTCCTCATAACTCCAAGCAAAAATATCGATGTATTCGTGGACGAGGGATATTAATTCCTTCCTTTCTTCCGAGGATAGGTTCTCACTTATAAATATGGGTTTGGGATCTTTTCATCTCCCATATTGATTTGAATCACTTTATCTTCAGTTGGGGGCTTCCGCTGTTCAAACTGAATCTCCCACTCCATATTAAGATGCTTGTCCCAAGGGTCGTCTCTTACTGGTGAGGTTTCTTCCAAATCTTCGTCTTCTTGGATCGCGGAAGCTATGTTCGTGGATACTTAGTGGAAAATCACACCTGTGCTAACATCTGAGTCCCAGCATGATGATTCTGACGAATGATCGTACTGTCTTTCCTCAATTTTGTCACTTGTGGAGGCCTCGGAAGTGGTTACGCATCCCAACCCCCTGTCGGTTTTCTGGTAATAGTCTGGCGTCTTCTCCTCGGGGACAAAAGGTTGAAGGATTGTTTTCCTTCTTTTTCCGAAATTCAACCCTCTGCCTTCGGCCAGATTGTATCCCATTCTCTTTATTATTCCATGGGCATTTTCATCATAATGGAAGAACTCGGGTTTTCCCTGTTCTTCCCCAGAATATGAACATTTCTCTTTATTCCTGTGACTTGCTCTTCCAAATATTATGGCCTTTTGGGTTCCGTTTTTAGGAGAAACCTCAAAAATAACTTGGTCAGCACTTTCAACGTCATCACTTAATTCATATAAGGATGATCGGATAGGTACTTGGAAGGAAGTCAGAGAATATATCTCATTTACACAGTCGCTAAATGCATCTATACTAGTGCTTGAGGGCTCAGAATCAACGCCAGGAGAATAAGCAAATTCCAGATTTTCATTTATTACCCATTCACCATCAGAGTGAACGGTATTATTAACATCAAGGCCTTCGAGGCTTATCACAATGGGCTCACCATCCCAAATTACATCCTCGGATTCCGAATCTTCGGATCCTGATTCTGTATCAGCCTCTTCGCCACTATCAGAGTCATTCTGAACGGGCCGATCTGCGACGCCAAACGCATCTTGATACAGCAACGCGTCAGTAAAGTAGTTTTCAACTCCTTTGAAGGGTTGTTTTTCTGCAATGAGCGTCTTCATGTTCGCGTCTTCGTCGACATACTTCATGCATTGGTGTAACGTGGAGGGCACGATTAGATTGCTATGGATCCAGGGTCTCCCCAATAGCAGATTGTATGATGTGTCCGCATCTATCACGTAACACGTGACTTCCGTTTTCAGGTCGCTGATTTGACACTTGAGCTTTATTTTACCCAGGGGTCTACTACCATTAGCATTGAACCCGAAGATAGTAGTGTTGGTTGTGGCTAATCTGCTCACCGGCACTCCAAGATTTCGTAGCATCCTTCGCGGCATGATGCTCAAGGCCGAGCCTGGATCAACTTGAATCCAATCAATCTCCGTGGATCCTATGTATCCCTTGTAATACAAAGGGCGATGATGCTTATTACTCCTGACTTGCATATCTTCCGGAGAGAAGGTGATGCAAGGGATGTTTTTGCCAGAGATCTGGTGACATGTCACGCAAAGAGACTCTCCTTCTTCGATCATCTCTGGTATTTGCGCCAAGAAATCTTCCGAATCTTGCAGAGCCTCTCTTAAAGCTTCCCTAGTAGATTTGGAGAGCTTCAGGAGCTCGTACAAGGTTATCCTTGCAGGGATATTGGCCAATTGTGCTAGGATGTCGAACTGGAATGACTTTCGCGAGTCTTCCGCAAGTTCTTTTCCCTTCTTCCTCAGACCTTTGTCAAACTTCAGCTCCTTTTGCTTGACTTTCTCTGGAGATGGTTGAGAACCCGTTGTTTGACCGTAATTCTTTAAGTAATCTTTTCCCGAACGAGTTCCCGTGGAGGGAGGGTCTGCATTAGCGACCAAGGAATTTCTGACTTCTCTTTCCGAATCGATCAGAGCCGGAATGATCTCATCGTCTTTGGGAATTATGGAAACGACATTGGAGGTGAAGACTCTCTCTCTTCGCTTCTTCCCAGACGAACTGGAACTCTATTGTTCATCATTTAGGAGATTAGGATGTACCCATAGTATCTCCCCCCTATCAGTTTCAAAGGGGAATAGTCCTTTCTCTTGTTGTTGATGTGGATTAAAATTTACAACTTGCATCATGCCTTTATGGATGGGTGGCACTCCATCTTGAACTGTTGACTCTATCCAGTGGGGCGCTTTACCGAACTTGACAGTCACCATGTTCGCAGTCACCTTCTTCTGGTGCTCTTGAAGCTTGA
This sequence comes from Dracaena cambodiana, assembly GCA_036321105.1. Lineage (NCBI taxonomy): Eukaryota > Viridiplantae > Streptophyta > Magnoliopsida > Asparagales > Asparagaceae > Dracaena > Dracaena cambodiana. Next base: position 11,573,697 of record JAYEPQ010000008.1, read on the forward strand.
TGATATTGGCGTCCACTAAGGCTTGAATTTTGTCTTTAAGAATGTAGCAGTTTTGGGTGGGGTGGTTAATGATCCTGTGGTAAATACAGTAGTTAGGATCATTAACTTTCCCAGCTTCCTCTGGACGTTTAGACTCTGGCAACTTCAGCATCTTCTTACTCATGAGGAGATTGAAGATAGTCTTCGTGTGCTCATCCTTAAAGGAGTATTGCTTTTGTAGCACTCGCGTCTGAGGAGGAAGTTTCGGGGGAGTCTTCGTGGGTTGTGGCGCATCAGTGACCATTGTTTCCTTACCCTTATACCCTCAGGGTCGGGACTTATAGCTGTTATCACCACTTCGCTTCAGTTTCTCCTCGCCACCTTCTTCTTCAAGCCTTTGTGCAATTTCTTCAGCTTCTTCAGCTTGTAGGGCGAGATCCTTCCAAGTTGAGGACTTCACCGCCCCCATTCTGGCTAGAACCTTGGTCGATAAATTTTGTCGACAGGTTTCTACCAGGGTCTTTTCTGACATTCCATGCGGGCCTGAAAGAATCGTTCCGGAATCTTTTGATGAAGTCCCAGGCTGACTCTCCTTTCTTTTGTTTAGCAGCTAGAAGCGCCGGCATTGATACCTCCATATCATCTTCATAGAATCTAGTGAGAAAGGCTTTCTCCATGTCACTCCAGGAATTGATGGTTCCCGGTTCTAATCTCCGGAACCTTTCAGAAGCTAGCCCGGTTAAGGTACTAATAAATATTCTTGTGATAATAGGGTCATTTCCGGATAAATGCCCTATCTGCGACTTAAAATAGTAGAAGTGTTGGTTTGGCGATCCTCTACCATCAAAAGATTTGAGCTTCAATGATTTGTAGCTTTCTGGGAACGGCACCGTTTCCCACTCCATGGAATATGGCCTTACTACACCCAGTTCATGTAGGTCGCCCTTATGCATGAGGGCATTCAGTTGGTTCTGGAAGCTCTCCATCGTTTCCTTTCTAGTGTATGGAGCGGTTGTCATCATCTTTATGATGTTCTTTTTCTTCTCGATTGTTATGAGAACCATGACCTTCTTCTTCGGTCTTCTTTCCTGTATTCTTTAGTTTAGCTTTTTCTAACTCCATCAGAACTGTAGCATATCTTTAAGCTCGCTGATGGCGTTCTGCTGTTGCTGGATATGCCTATCTTGCTCCTCCATTCTCCGCATGACCTCTTCTGGGATATTGTTCTGCGTCATATTGTTGGCAGTGAAAATTTCTAAGTTAAAAGGATTTTCCATAACAGAACGCGGAGCTAATTCAATAGCCCCGCGTTTGGTTATATTAACCCTGCGTTTGAATAAAACGCGGAGATGTTTAATAGCTCCGCGTTGATTCCGCAGTTTGGCTTGTATTAGCCTCGCGTTTGAGTAAAACGCGGAGATGATCAATAGCTCCGCGTTTTGGTTATTTAGTGTCGCGTTTTGATGCGATTAAAGCTCCGCGTAAGCAGATAACCAGAATCTCAAATTGATTGAGATTATGATTCTGGGCTTATCCAAATACCCGAATCAAGTCTAATCAGAAGTCCATCAAAACTAAGATTGATTGGAATCCTTGATGAATGCGAGTTCTATTTAGATAGAAACTCTTGCATTAACCTGGGGTTATAAATACCTTCCTGGTGAAACCCTAGGGGTCTTCTTTTTTTTTGGCATTGGAAGCCTTCTATCGATCCTTTGGCAATTCAAGTATGCGAGAGAGCCTTGAAGCCTTTGCTGATCATCTTCTGAAATCTTGGAGAATTCAAGTTACGCACAGAGCCTTGAGTTCGTGAAGATCAGAGAAAATCACCATCTTCTTTCTGGAGTTCTTGAGAAGTTCGAGTTATGCGAGAGAGCCTTGAACAAATCAAAGCCAGAGAAGATCGTCTATATTCGGCCGATATCTTCAAGAGAGAAGATTTCAACGTACCGATCGTCCAAAGGAACTGCTTGACAGATCCCATCGCCACAGATCCCACAATATTGTAAAAGAGAAAGATTGAAATATAAAATCCTTTCGTTTGTTCTTTTTATCTCTTGTTCACTTTCATTGTAATTTAAGTTAATTCAATGGGAGGAAGCGAAGAAACTTTTGCGACGAACAAACTGGCGACCACAGTGGGAGCCATCTTTTTCACTGATGAAGAGATTGTGGCGCAATCGGATATTGACTTGATCGGATCCGAAGTAGACACGCTGGTCGTTGAAATCGACCAGCAGAAGTACGAGGAGTTCCTCTCCTCCGGATCAGGTGACTTGGATGAGACACGGCACTATCGCCGTATGTACTCCAATGCCCGAGTGACGGGTAGAAAGGTATCCACCGAGAGACGGGGATCCTTTGGAGACTACGGCTATAACGCCGGAGTCCATACAAGAAATCCTAACCGAGAAAGAGCTTCCGATTGCCGAAGAAGACATGGGAACTGGACTGACCAGGACCCAACTCCGGAACAGGAACAGGAGAGCGAGACGTAGAGCCCTCAAAGCCCACCTTGGACGCGGAGCTAACTCTAGAGGACGCGAGGCTATGGTCCCTCGCAAATTGGCTCGCGCTACCCACGAGACCAATCTCTACCGCGTTAAACGCGAAGATACAACTTGCCTTAAAAGCAAGGAAAAACCAGCGTGTGATTTTCCACGCGAGGCTGGTAATACTAGCGAGTTACGCAAGATTCCCAACACTCGCGAGTTACGCGAGTATAAAAATTATTCAAAGCCAGCGTGTGATTCTCCACGCGAGGCTATTACTGTGCCTAGCGAGAGACGCGAAGCCAGTAAGGGTTGCGCTAGTCGCAGACTACCCAACACTCGCGAGTTACGCGAGTATAAAAATTATTCAAAGCCAGCGTGTAATTTTCCACGCGAGGCTGGTAATACTGGCGAGTTACGCAAGATTCCCAACACTCGCGAGTTACGCGAGTATAAAAATTCTTCCAAGCCAGCGTGTGATTCTCCACGCAAGGCTATTACTGTGCCTAGCGAGAGACGCGAATCCAGTAAGAGTTGCGCTAGTCGCAGAATACCCAACACTCGCGAGTTACGCGAGTATAAAAATTATTTAAAGCCAGCGTGTGATTCTCCACGCGGGGCTATTACTGTGCCTAGCGAGAGACGCGAAGCCAGTGATACTTGCAATAAACGCAAGACTTCTGACACCCACAAGGAACGGGAAGATGATTGGCAGATAGTTGTCAGTCGTAAAAACCGCGCTAAGCGCGAAGCTATGATCTGCGTTAATCGCAAAGATAAGCCAGCGTGCAAGAACTTCTCTTCACGCGGGGCTATTATTCCAGAAGCTAAACTTCCAAGGACACACCAAGCCAGCGAGAAACGCGAGGCTAGTATGGATAAGCGCAGAGCTATTCTTCAGGCCCGCAATATGAAACGCAAGGCTATTCCTAAGCCACGCGAGGATCGGTTCAACCCCAGAGTCAGGGTTGATCAATCAAAGAAGCTTCAGTGGATTCCTAAATACTCTCAAGAGTTGAATGGACCTCTTGATTTCATAGCTAGAGGCACTGACCTCAGGGAGCATCTCTCTAAGAAGAGAGGCATAGACCAACTTCAAGTTGAACATAGTTGCCATTGCCAGCAACTTATGACAACAGTATCAGCCGTGATGAATAACTGTGGCTGCAGAAAGAACAGGATATCTGTGTTCGACCGATTAAATGAGTCAAACCAGAATCCTGCTAAGAAGACAAGAACCACTTCCCTGAAACAAGGGAGAGCTGTAACTTCCAACATGGTAGGAAAAGGGAAGAAAATTGCAGAGACGGATGATGATTCAGAATCGAGCGATGATGAACTTCATCGTATTACTCGACTAAGATCAGGAGCCGTCCCGCCCCGAAATTATAAGAAGCTCGCAGGGGGTTCTTACGACGAGAACAGCGATAATTCCGCTATAGCCTCGCCCCCATCCTCTATATCGTCTCGGCTACAGAAGTCAGCATCGCACATGGCAGATAAATCTGGTGATATCAATCAGAGATTTGAGGCTCAAGAAAGAATGATTCGAGAGCAACAGAAAATGATTGAAGACCTTAAGATGCTACTTTTAAAAGTTGTTGAAGATAATGCTAAACAGGGTAAGAAGAATCCAAATGAAGAAGAACAGGAGGAGAAAGCCCACTCGATGCATGAGGAAGAGGATAGATTTTCTTTCCATGATCCGCATGGGGAAAAGCTTGAAAAGTTACAGAATCAACTCGAAACCTTGATGCGTAAAAAAGAGTTGAAGGAGTCAGGAGTCTCTAGACCATATCCAGCAGAATGGGATGTGGTACCCTATCCTCCAAAGTATAAGCCGCTCAAGTTGGAGCCCTATGACGGGAAGGGATCGCCCAGTCAGCACATCTATTATTTCTTGTCCCAAGCAGGACACTTAATGGGTAATGATCTCATCATGACCAAAGTATTTGCAAGTACTTTGCGAGGGCCTGCCTTTACTTGGTTCATGCAGCTGCCCCCAGGTACTATTAATACCTGGTTAGATGTTGAGAAATTATTTCTCTCACGTTTCTTCGAGGATGACACCGAGATTATGGTTCGTTCCCTCCTTGCAACTAGGCAGGGGGAACAAGAAGTAGTTAAAGATTTCATAGAAAGGTTCCGGGAGAAGTCCATACATTGTAAACACGGAATGATCCAGGAAACTCTAGTCGAAACCTGTCGACACAACCTTAAGACCAATGTGCTCCTCAAAATGGGGGCCGTAGAGTCTAAGACGTGGAGGGACCTGCTCAAACAAGGAGAGCAAGCTGAAGACTTGATTCGCCGAGTTGAAGAGTCCTGCGGGCCAAGAAGTGCTGGGGGTAGTAAATCATATACCCAAAACAACAGCAACAAGAATAAAGGGAAAGCAGTAATGTGATCAGAAACTGCTCCTCAGAAAACCAGTCCTCCGCCAGAGCCGAAATCTCAAGGTCAGCGAGGGTCAAGGCAAATTAGACCGCAGTAAGAAAGGAATTACACTTTCAAAGCTGAACAGACACCAGTCCTTTTTCACCTGCTCCAAAAGAAGGGAATGCTAAAACTTCCGGAGAATAAGAAACCAGAAGACGTTGGTAAGATAAAAGATCCCAACTACTGTCTCTATCACCGGAATGTTGGACACCCTACCCGGGATTGTTTTCCCCTTAAGAACAGGATCCAAGCACTAATAGAAGCTGGGGTTCTGACGCTTAAGGAAGAGCAGAAGAAGGTCACTGCCAATATGGCAACCATAGTGGTTGGAACCCACGAGTTCCCCGCAGGAGTGACCCCAATCCCAAAGGGTGAGGCAGTTACAAAGAATCTTGATCCTTACAACAAAGCCCAAGAAGAACTTGTCCCCATAACAACCCAAAGAGGGGAAGTTATGTGGGTTCACCCTAATTTGCTGGAAGATGAACAATGGACTACTTCAAGAGGTCCAGAGAAGAAACGGGCTGTCAATGCCATCTCTGCAGATATAAAGGAAGAATATATAGCTTCAGGCGCCTTCACAAGTTCTGAAGAAGAACCCGAAACTATGGCCACCCATCAAGATGGGGCAGGCCCTTCCAGTACTCGATCTGGAAAGACATATCTTAAGGACTACACTAGAGTGGATCCAAAAGATATCTATGCAGAACTTGCAAAGCCTGCGAAGCAGAAAAGACTTCGTTTCCAGAAGAATTCTACCAGAGATGAAGGAGCCAAAGAAACTCCCTTCGAATTTGACATAATCGTGCAGTTGGCTAATATCCCAGCACGAGTGACGCTTTACGAATTGTTGAGATTATCAAAATCAACACGTGAAGCTCTAAGAGAGGCCTTGGCAGACTCTGAGTCGTTTCTAGCTCAGATTGTCGAGCCGGCCATCGAAGAGCGGGACTCTTGCCCCCACTGTCATCAAGTGAGGAGGCAGGTCCCACAAATTATCTTCTCTCCAGAAGACATGCAGGTGAGGAATATAAAGCATAATAGGCCTTTATATTTCACTGGATATGTCGGGTCCACAAAAGTGGACCGAATTCAGATTGATCCAGGTTCTGCACTCAGCGTCGTGCCCAGTAGATTGATGCAGCTATTGGGGATTTTCCTTCATCGCTTGACACCTACACACACTACCATCTATAGATTCAATGCTAATAATAGCCATCCTCTTGGTAAGATCCGATTGCAGTGTCAAATTGGAGACTTGAAAACGGAGGTTACATGCTACGTAATTGATGCTGATACCTCCTACAATATTTTATTGGGGCGACCTTGGATCCACTCTCATATGATAGTTCCGTCGACTCTTCACCAGTGCATGAAATATTGCGATGAGGAAGGAGAGGTCCGGACACTAATTACTGACAAGCAGCCATTCAAAGGGTTGGAAAATTACTTCACAGATGCTGCACTCTACAAGCCAGCACATGAAGCCTCCAATGACAGTCATAGCAAGTCTCCAAGGCCCGACGACAGTGGCAATGAAGCCGACACTGAGTACGAGCTCCTTGGAGAAGATGATGGGGGTGATTACGAAATCAACCCTCACCTAGATCTTAGCTTAGGTCTTGATAATATAGTGGATGTAATAGAAAGTGAATGGGTTATTAATAAAAATGTAAAGTTAGTCTACGAGCATGCTGTAGCTACTGAGTCTGAGCCCTCTTGTACCTCCACCGAAGCAGATGGCCTGACCGAACTTGAAGTTCTGGCGGCATATCATTTGCCTCTCAGGTCTTCCCTCCTCTCTCAATTAAAAATAACCGAGGATCAAGGGTACTTCTTTGAAGTGCCTCCCCGACAGAAGTCCCAAAGGCCGATCATGTTCGGCAAAGTGGCCACGTCGCCTCGACAGAGACAAAGTAGTGAAAGTGATGAACAAACATCACCTCAATTTCACTTATATGAGCAAAGGTCCCGACAGATGATGGAGAAAATGGGATATAATTTTACCCAGAAGCCGGGATTAAACTTTGGAAAAGGGCGGCGGAATCTCATACCCTCGTTTAGACCGAGAGGAAAGAGCCCTGATTATTATCAGAAGACCCGCAGGGGGTTGGGCTATGTGTCTACTCCACCCTCATCGCCATCCAAGGATGAAGAGAGTTCTTCGGATAAAGAAGAAATATCTTCACCAGATTATGATTCAGATATAAGCACCGGTGCTTGGTTTCAATCTTTGACGATCAATATGGTTTCAGCCGCGCCAGAAAGCGACGAGGAACCAATTTACGTCCAAGATGATGCTTGGGCCAGGCATATGGACACTCTCTGGGATGTCCGCTTTGAACAGCGCGATCCGCCCACAGAAGACAAATTAATACAAGTTAACATGGGAACGGAAGAAAATCCGAAACCCATTTTCATAAGCGACACACTAACTCTTTTAGAAAAGGAGGAACTTATATCTCTTATCAAAGAGTATATAGATGTGTTCGCATGGAGTTATGAAGATATGCCTGGGCTTGACCCTCAAATTGCCACACACCGGTTAAATATAAAAGAAGATGTCAAACATGTTAAACAGCAACAGAGGCATTTTCGACCGGAATTGATGGAGGCAATAGTTGCTGAGGTCAACAAGCTTATACAATCCGGTTTCATCCGTGAAGAACAACACCCAGACTGGGTGGCAAACATAGTGCCAGTTCGTAAAAAGAATGGCAAAATCTGGATATGCATTGACTTTCGAGATCTGAACGCTGCATGTCCCAAGGATGAATTTCCACTCCCCATCACCGACGTGATGATCGATAATACTTGCGGTTATGAGAGGATGTCCTTTATGGATGGCTTCTCAGGTTATAACCAAATCAAGATGCACCCGGATGATGAAAAGCATATAGCTTTCAGAACGCCACAGGGGGTATACTGTTATACAGTGATGCCATTCGGATTAAAGAATGCAGGTGCCACTTACCAACGCGCAATGAGCGCCATATTTAAAGAACACCTACGCAGAACAGTAGAGTGCTATGTGGATGACTTAGCAGTTAAAAGCAAAGACAAAGAAGATCATCTTCACGATTTAAGAGTGGTCTTCGATCTTATGAGGAAATATCATTTGAAGATGAATCCCACTAAGTCATTCATGGGGGTATCCAGCGGGAAGTTTTTAGGGTTCGTAATAACTTCAAAAGGAATTTTCCTCGACCCGGAAAAGGTAAAAGCGATTAGCGAAATGCTGCCTCCCGCAATCTTAAGGAATTAAGGGGATTACAAGGAAAGCTCGCTTATATTCGACGCTTCATATCCAACTTATCCGGACGATGCCAACCATTCTCCAAACTTATCAAGAAGGGAGTGTCTTTCATATGGGATGAGGCATGTCAGCAGGCATTTGATGACCTCAAGGAGTACCTTACTAAGCCTCCTGTACTAATGTCACCGGCCCCTGGGCAGCCCTTCCTTATATATGTAAGGGCCATGGATAATGCTTTAGGAGCACTACTTGCTCAATATAATGAGCACGTCCATAAACATGCCCTCTACTATTTAAGTAGAACAATGATTGGGGCCGAACAGCGATATACCCCGATTGAAAAAGAATGTTTAGCCCTAGTGTTTGCTGTTTAGAAAATGCGACACTACCTTTCAGGGCAAACAATTCATGTCATATCACGGGTTAATCCCGTGAAGATTCTGATGACCAAACCAGAATCCTTAAATGGCCGATTGGCAAAATGGGCGCTCTTACTATTGCCCTATGACATACACTTTGTCCCTCAAAAGGCCATGAAGGGACAGGTAATCGCCGATTTCCTCGCAGATCATCCAATTTGGTCCAAATTAAAGCAGACATCAGAAGTCAACACAGTTACCGGAGAACAACCTTGGCAAATGTTTTTTGATGGTGCCGCGAGACGATCTGCTGCTGGAGTGGGGGTTGTACTAATATCCCCACATAAACATATATTGTCTAACGGATACTCATTAATAGAACCGTGCACTAATAATGTAGCGGAGTACAATGCGCTTATTATCGGCTTAAAAATAGCTCTGCAACTGGGGGTGAACCATCTAGAGGCATATGGAGATTCTAAGCTCATTGTCAATCAGATGACAGGTGAGTATGAAGTCAGACATGAAGCCCTCATCCCCTATCATCAGCTAGCATTGAGCTAGCAGGATATTTTGAACAATTCTACATATATCACGTATCTCGAAACGAGAACATTTATGCAGATGCTCTTGCCGCACTAGCCGCAATGCTGGCAATCCCGCTAGGTGAAGCTAAAAGCATCACCATTGGTAGTAGAGAACTCCTCCACCCAGATGTGGTATCTCAAACCAAAGAGGTATGCCAGATTGGCTTAAACTTAGAGCCCCGTGATTGGCGATTTTCGTTTGTGGATTATGCTTTGCATGGGATATTACCAGAAGATCCTAAGGAAACCACCTCAATAAGGAGGAAGGCCCAAAGATTTTATTATGACCATAAACTTCAGACTTTGTATAGAAAGTCAAGAGGTGGTCTATTGCTACGCTGCATATCAAAAGCAGAAGCAGAACAAGTGCTGAGAGAAACACACGATAGAGTATGTGGAGCTCATCAGCCCGGTCCTAAACTTGGAGACCGTATAAGAAGGCTAGGGTACTACTGGCCGAGCATGGTTACGGAAGCAATGGCATACGCTAAATGATGTCATGCATGCCAAATACATGCCAATCTTATTCATCAACCCCAAGAATACTTGCACAATACCGTCACAAGTTGGCCATTTGAAGCCTGGGGAATGGACATTGTAGGGCCAATAACTCCCCCGTCATCCAGAGGACATCGGTTTATTCTTGCAATAACCGATTATTTTTCAAAATGGGCCGAAGCCGTGCCCATGAAAGAGGTGAAGACGACAGATGTAATCAAGTTCGTCAAGCATCATGTCATTTACCGATTTGGCGTCCCTCGACGGATCATTCATGATAATGGTCCGCAATTCATTAGTCAGGGATTCTCCAGATTCTGCAACAAGTTCAGAATCAAAGATATCGCTTCTACACCATATAACCCTGCGGCTAATGGGTTAGCTGAAGCCTTTAACAAGACAATCATCAAACTCCTTCGGAAGTACGTCTCTTCCAATAAACGAGATTGGGATGAAAAGTTAGGAGAATGCCTGTGGGCTTATCGCACCACCGTTCGCACCCCGACTAAATCTACCCCGTTCTCTTTGGTTTATGGAAGTGAGGCTGTCTTGCCTCTTGAAATCCAGAAACCATCATTAAGAGTGGCTTTAGCTACAAAGATGACGACAGAAGAGCGCCATCAGCAAAGGTTGCAAGAACTAGAGGCGTTAGACGAAAAACGTCTCAGGGCTCAACAACAAATCGAGTTGTATCAAACCCGAATATCTCAAACGTTCAATAAGAACATCAAACCAAGGACCTTTAAGCAAGAAGACTTGGTTCTGGCTGTCAAAAGACCAATGGTGCTAACCCACAAGACTAAGGGTAAGTTTGAACCCAAGTGGGAAGGACCGTTTGTTGTGGAGACAGTATACTCCAGTGGAGCTTATCGCTTAATGAATCAAGATGGCGACAGGATGATGATGCCGATCAATGGCAAATTTCTGAAGAAATACTATTCTTAGTATCCCTGGAGATACGAGTCTTCTCTTCCTAGGCATGCGCATTGGGCGCCTCTGACCTAAACCTGGTGAGTTTGGTTCTCAAGTTTGAACCACCTCCAGTCTTTTTCTTAGGCATGCGCATTGTGCGCCTCTGACCTAAACCTGGTGAGTTTGGTTCTCAAGTTTGAACCACCTCCAGTCTTTTCTTGGGCATGCGCAGTTTGGCACCTCTGACCCAAACCTGGTGAGTTTGGTTCTCAAGTTTGAACCACCTCCAGTCTTTTTCTTAGGCATGCGCATTGTGCGCCTCTGACCTAAACCTGGTGAGTTTGGTTCTCAAGTATGAACCACCTCCAGTCTTTTCTTGGGCATGCGCAGTTTGGCACCTCTGACCCAAACCTGGTGAGTTTGGTTCTCAAGTTTGAACCACCTCCAGTCTTTCTATTAGGCATGCGCAGTTTGGCGCCTCTGACCTAAACCTGGTGTGTTTGGAGTGCCCAGTTCAAGTTACGCGAGAGAGCCTTGAACCACCTCCTGTTTGGTTCTCAAGTTTGAACCACCATCAGTCTTTTTCTTGGGCATGCGTAATTTGGCGCCTCTGACCCAAAACCTGGTGTGCTTAGTTCTCAAGTTTGAATAGCCCCCAATCTTCTTTTAGGTATGTGTAATTAAGCGCCTCTCACCTAAAAGTATGAATTGCCCAATGCCAACTAGGCAATGGGAAGAGAACTAGTTTCTCGCCAACCCATCATACTGGGGTAAAAGTATGAATTGCCCAACGCCAACTAGGCAATGGGAAGATAACTAGTTTCTCGCCAACCCATCATGCTAGGGTAAAAGTATGAATTGCCCAACGCCAACTAGGCAATGGGAAGAGAAGTAGTTTCTCGCCAACCCATCATACTGGGGTAAAAGTATGAATTGCCCAACGTCAACTAGGCAATGGGAAGAGAACTAGTTTCTCGCCAACCCATCATGCTGGGGTAAAAGTATGAATTGCCCAACGTCAACTAGGAAATGGGAAGAGAACTAGTTTCTCGCCAACCCATCATGCTGGGGTAAAAGTATGAATTGCCCAACGCCAACTAGGCAATGGGAAGAGAACTAGTTTCTCGCCAACCCATCATGCTGGGGTAAAAGTATGAATTGCCCAATGCCAACTAGGCAATGGGAAGAGAACTAGTTTCTCGCCAACCCATCATGCTGGGGTAAAAGTATGAATTGCCCAACGCCAACTAGGCAATGGGAAGAGAACTAGTTTCTCGCCAACCCATCATGCTGGGGTAAGAGTATGAATCGCCCAATACCGATAAAGTAAAGGGAAGAGGAAAAGTTTGGCATTTAAGCCCAAACATACTCCTCGACAACTCACCATGTTGAGGGGAATAACATGGCTAACCCAACTCAAACGGTAGTTGGTAAAGGCTAATCAAATCCGTTAATAGCTGGGGGTTTGCTAAAAATCCCATATTAAACTTAATTTTTTTTTATTTCGATTCAAGAAATCGAGCATAAACGATACCGAGATAAATCGTTTTGACGACAGGTTATTTGTTAGGCAAGCAAATCTGTTTTGAAGCCGGCAAATAAAAGAGTCAAAACAATCATCTTTATTAAAAAGGTGAAGATACAAAAAGAATTTCAAAGAAACATCGTAAAGTTATCCCTCTCCTGTTTACGAAGTTCTTATTACAAGGAAGATAAAAGTGTAAAGAGAGATGAAACTATTGGCCTCCCAGAAGTCTCAATTGGTTTATTGTCTCGTCCAAATTTCTACGATGAGAAGCCTCCACGGTTTGCTGAGCTTGCCTACGCAACTCATCATCACTTATTGAAAGTTGTTGCTGACGAGACTCTTCTATGGCACGATTCCTGGCCATCTCTTCCTGCTGAATCTGCTCCTGCTGGACAAGCAACATCTCCCGTTTCTTGACAGATTCTCCTAATCGGAGTTCATTTTCTATCAAGGTGGCCCGAGCCCTCGCAATCGTCTCCTGGGCTTTAGAGATGGCCGCCTGACCTTCCTCAATTCCAAAGTTTACCCTCTGCAGGTCGCCAATAACAGATTCCCGACTGGCCTGGAGCTCTGTCAGCTCCTGAGACCATATCTCCTCCTGCTGCCTTAAAATATGTCTTTGAGATAAGGATTCTGCTCGAAGCCGCGCCAGCTCTATCTCAGTGATCGCCTACACATCCGCCTGACGGAGTGTGTGTAGCGTGGTCACCTGCTCTTCTAAGGCTGCAAGGCGAGCCCGGTATGGAGCTGCTCGATCTTGTCCACCGAATTCTTCGATAGTTCCTAAATACCGGAGTAACAGTGGACGTGCGAAGTTGAAGAAATCGTGGCCAGCAAGAACCATCTCGACACATCTTCTTAACAAATGCATAAAATCCTCGACAGTGAAGCCGAAAAGTCTTTCAAGAGGATTTGCAGTGTCGGTAGGCAAAGTAGGTAATGCCAAAAGAGGTGTCGTGAGCAAGGGAGCAGTAGTGGCTGGGATTGGAGAAGAAGAAGCCCGTCCCTGCATTAAATTCATGATCTGAGGGACCAGTAGAGCGAGTGCAGATCTGGAAGAGCTAGAGACCCCAGACGAAGTACCGTCAGTACAGATCATTTGGGTACCCCCACCAACAGGGAGAGAAGATAGGACCACTTCGCCTGAAACTCCTTCGGTGGGAGAAGCATATTCGAACGAGAATTTCAAATTATTCTCCTCCCCTGCTGGAAGGCTTGAAGTCGGAAGAGTTGCAGGTATCTCAGCAGCCACGACAACAGACGACGTTAAAATCGCTGACTGAGAAGGCACGCCAACGACCGTGGGAAATGTCTCAGTAGAGCAAACGGGTGTTGGAGACGGCATGCTAGGAGAAGGTGTAGCCTCATTAGCAGCAGCTGCGATAATGACTTCTATTCTCTCATCGCTCCCCAATTCGTCGATTGGGGGAATTAAAGAGGAAACAGAGGCAGGAGCCGGTGTGGAATAATCAGCCACAAACTCACCAGCAGAGCTACCCACACCACCAACAGAGCCAGAATGGTCCATTCTATCGTCAGACTCTACTTGGGTAGTCGAGTGCATTGGCGAAAGAAGTTGATCACCTACATTTTAGAAGACCAGAAAAGCAGTGTTACGTTGAAATAAATAACGGGCAAAAGATAAAATGCTAAAGGCCATACCAGGCGATACAAGTCCAGTTGTAGGACTTGAAGGGGGAGCCATTGTCGTTTCCAGCAATGTACCCGTCTCGCTACCCGTTAATTGCGCCCCAGGTTCTGCTACAGGCTCTATGGCCGAAGGAGCTGAAATCTCAGCAACACTTGGAACTTTGGCAGGTTCATCCTCCCTTGCCAACGCTGAGGGTACAGCTGAAGCCAACAAGTCGGAAGCAAGTTTGACAGCCACTTCTTGGGGAGCTATCAAAGTTTCCTGTGCCAGTTTTTGCTTCTTACCCGGCCTTTTCTTTAAAGCGCCGCGGCGTTTGAGAGTTGGACTCAGGGAACGACTGACAACAGGCTGAGGAACTCCACCAGCACCAGTATTGTTGTCATCATCATCACCGGCATCATCGTCTGATTCGCTGACATCCGAAGGCTCAGCCGCAGCGCCAAGGAATTCTTCCATTCCTTTTATCCTTACCCTAGAAGCACCCTGGCGGCTAATATAGAGGGCTTCAATCTCTTTGCAACAACTGCGATTGAGAGAGAAGCCGGGCACGTCAGCATTCGCAATATTGAACCAATTGCAGGAGCTAAGGGTCATGGCCAATTCTGGCACCTTCTGAGGCAAGGAGAATTCAGCCTCGGTCCCGCCCGCTGCAAAGTGGAACCAGCCACGATCACCTTCGTATAAATCCCCCTCATGAGCGAGATCTTTATTTGGATTGCCCACATAGAGTTGAGAATATCCAAACTGACGAGCAAAGCGACTCGGGGTATATGGCTCAATCTGACACTGGAGATCTTGACGATACACCAAGTGTCCGGGACGGATGTTGAGAAGCCACCAGAACGCTCCTGCAGATAAAGTAGTGAACTTATCTGCTCCCACGGCATCTTTCAGCCTTGTCCCATATCCTCCGCCGGGAAAGTCAGGAAAACACCGGAAGATCTTGTAATTCTGAAAGCTACGAAGAGTCTTCCGAATCTAGGACATATAATTCTGCCTCCATGAAGAACGTTCATACAGTTCTACAAGGAAGCACTTTTCGCCCGAACGACGCTCTGGTGCACTCATTAAGGAGGGACAGTGTAAGACAAGCCACGCCATCAAATAGGTATAGGACATCTCCACCCTAGGGTTTGGAGTTTTCGGTTGGGCAGTCTCTTTTGACTTGCCCTTTCCTTTCCCCTTGACCTTAATAGTGGGGAGGAAATCACGACAGAATACCCTCAGTCCATACTGCAAATTGCATACCATGGCGGGAAAGAGTCCAAGGGGTCGGCCGTATGCAAGAAGAACCGCTGGATATACCACGGTCACTGCAATCGCTTCCTTGGGCAATGACGGCATGACGCATCTCTTCAGCCACAGCATCAGAAACCCGGCAATGAGACCTCTGTTGGAGATCGGAAACTGGACTTGATAGTGATAGCTCTTGAATGAAGTGCCAGGACCGTATCCATTCTCATTGGATTCAGTAGTATAATATAATAGATGGCGGCCCTTAGCAATACGGTGATCAATCTCTGTGCCATAGATGGGTGGATGACCATGGATAATGGCCGAGCTATCCTTAGAATTTAAGTTGGCAAAGAGATATTCGGCCCACTTCTTGTGACCAATACCGTGATTACGCGTACCCGTCAAGTCAGCGTAAATATGATAATGGCACATCATCTCCCAGTATGTGGCATGGATGCGCTCGTCCCTCGCCAATAGCATGTTCAACTCATCGGTGGTAGGGATATACTCCTCGTAAGGGACTTCGCCCATCGAGAGCCCAGAAACCTCAAACATCTCGTGGAGAGCGAACCCTAGCTCACCCACTGGAGTAAAGAAAGTACAGGTTTCAGGGTTATACATCTCCAAAAGGCAGTAAAAGTGATAAGCACTCTGGGGAAACCCGAATTGGACATTCCTGATGGCTTTATACAAGCCAATATCCTTTAAAATGGGCTCGTGGGAATCCAGCATGTACTGAACAAGGCGTGCCCACCACATATTGTTAGAAGAATGAACCCAGCCAGGCATCCTGAAGTCGCTAGCCGGGTACTGACCATCCTTCGCCAAGAACTCACTTAAGAAAGTTCGGGCACGAGATGGGACTTCTCCCACTGGAAGCTCCTTGCCAAATCGGCCTGGAAGCAAGCCAGTAATGCATCTGGGGGAACCATCTTGATAAACCCCTTTTGCACCAAATTTGCCTGTTGGGACGCCATCTTGCTCTTGAGTCAGTCCCCATTTTAATTCTCGAGGCGTCGCTAGCCTTTGAAGATAGACCAGAGGATAGCTACGATCCATTCTAGGCAAAAACATCAACATTTCGCCTGAGTTATATAGCCAGACACGTTCCCCTTCAGAAAGGATCTCATCTGATTGATCCATCTGGTCTCCAAAGAGGAAGGCGGGTTTCTCCATCGCCTTTCTGTTCACATCTTCAAAAGCCGCGTCAGTTATGATTTCTCGCGCAGTAGTGGGGTGGTACTTGATCAGCTTCTCCTTGCGTTCCTTCGGGTCTGGCTTGTATGAGGGCAGGATGGTAGTGAAACGGAATTGGCCTGAGGGATCAGAACCCCCAGCAAAGCCGAAGTAGTTCTTGTGGGGAAGAGATTCCATCGAATATCCTACTGCAAAAAGAAAGCAGAATGAGAGAAGTTTCTCTAGGGCAGAAAATTTCTCTAAGTATGGACACGCGAAGCTAAAAATTAGAACGCGCGAAATTAAGAATAGCGCCGCGCGAAGCTAAAGATTAGACCGCGCAGAAATAGCCTCGCGTTTTCAGCACGACTGCTACTTGAAATAGCCTTGCATTTTTAGCGCGACTGCTACTTAAAATAGCCTCGCATTTTCAGCGCGACTGCTACTTAAAATAGCCTCGCGTTTTCAGCACGACAGCTACTTAAAATAGCCTCGCGTTTTCAGCGCGACTGCTACTTAAAATAGCCTCGCGTTTTCAGCGCGACAGCTACTTAAAATAGCCTCGCGTTTTCAGCGCGACAGCTACTTAAAATAGCCTCGCGTTTCAGCGCGACAGCTACTTAAAATAGCCTCGCGTTTTCAGCGCGACTGCTACTTAAAATAGCCTCGCGCTTTAAATGCGAGGATGACGCGATAACTTCGCGTAAGAAGGCAGTCAGAGACTTTTCTTCTTCTCCAAGCCTTACGGCAGGAGTACGGCGATCTCGCCGGTAAAAAGAGTTGATTGATCAGTTAAAATTAAGCCAAATCACTCTAGAAATGTTCTAAAGAGTCTCGATGGAAAGATTCTTACCCCCGATAGGCGAAATGTGGGCTGGCGCGTCACTGCCTTGGCCGCCGCCACCACTGCTTGCGCCAGTCGCCGATGATGGAGCCGCTCGAGAAGTAGCACGAGTCTTGGGTGCCATTGTTGAGAAAAATCGACTGAAAATCTGGAGAAACTCGGTCGGAAGAAGATCGGGTCGCCTGAACTCTGATCGCCTGAATCTCTAAAGTTTCTGGAAAATTCTCAAATAGAGTGAGAAGGATAAGAAATAGAGATTTCTTTTAAATGAAAGGAACCGCCTCTTGGAATTCGGCGCGAATTTCGGAGAAAGTGACTGGTCAGTTACTCTCCAACACGCGAAGCTATTAGCCTCGCGCGATTATGGAAAACGCGAAGTTATTTAGCTCCGCGCAACTTTACAAAACGCGAGGATAGCCTATGCCTTAGCTTCGCGTTTTCATGGAAAAACTTAGATTTTTGACGAGTACAATTAGGCGCTTCCATCTAAATTAAAATGATCCTTATCCGATCATTTGGGTATTATCAGTCTAAGTTACGCAGAAATGCCTTAGACTATTTTACCAAAATTATTAACCATCTGTTTATTGAGCAAGCAAAATTATTGAAGCCAACAGATAGAGAGGAAAATAATTTATCTTTATTCATAAAAGAAGATATTACAAAGAAGGAGTTATAGCTCTCCCAAAAGATTTTACATGATCAACTCATCAATAACCAAACAGTAAGATTTCTCTACGGGGTGTTGAAGCTCAGTTCCCTAGTTCACATGCAAAAGATCTCCTCTGCAAATGTCAACTAGGATCTGTCATCCGAAATGAAGCACGAGAGGAACGGAGAGTGCTGCACTGAAGCGCAATTCTGAACTCCAAGTGCTGCAATTTTGCACTGCAAGTGCTGCAGCTCCTTATTTACAGCCCCTTCTGGAGTTTATCTCTCGGAGCCAGAGCTTGAAACTTGCAACTATGTTGTAAAGCATATGCTTCTGACTTCCTTAGAGTCACTTCTGCTGATGAAGATCGATGGATCCACATACATTCCTCTTCAGGAAGGACTGGACTTACTGCAAAAGGAACAGAGTTTCCAAAAAAGTGAAAACGCGGAGCTAAGCTAACTCCGCCCACAATTGAAGAAATAGCCTCGCGCTTTAAACGCAGAAGATGATGCGATAATTTCGCGTAAAGGGGGACAAGATTTCTTTCTGCTCTTTCCTTCTCTTTCAAATTCATCGCGACTGCTAATCAAAGATAGCCTCGCAACTCATCGCGACTACTAACCAAAGATAGCCTCGCAACTCATAGCGACTGCTAATCAAAGATAGCCTCGCAATTCATCGCGACTGCTAATCAAGGATAGCCTCGCAATTCATCGCGACTGCTAATCAAAGATAGCCTCGTAAATTCATAGCGGCTGCTAATCAAGGATAGCCTCGCAATTCATAGCGACTGCTAATCAAAAATAGCCTCGCAATTCATAGCGACTGCTAATCAAGGATAGCCTCGCAATTTATCGCGACTGCTAATCAAGGATAGCCTCGCAATTCATCGCGACTGCTAATCAAAGATAGCCTCGCGGATTCATTAAGACTACTAGTAAAGCCCCGCGTTTCAAGCGCAGGGACGACACAATAAAACAGCGATCTCGCCGACAAGATAAGCAATCGTCCAGAATAAACCAAGCCAAAATATCTCAGAATGGTTCTTAGAAAACCAAGAGATGAGGTTTTTACCTTCGGAAGACGCTGCATAGACTGGTTCGCCGTCGCGTTTACCTTCACGGCTGCTGCCATCAACGCCGGCCAACTTGCGAAAAGCCAAACTCCTCTGGAGAGACATTCTATGGAGAATTGAACGAAGATCAGTTGAAGATCATTCGTGAGTCACTCGAGTTCTCAGAAATTCTTCGGATGAGATGAAGAAGAAGATGAGCCGGGAGCTCTATTTAAACAGAATTTCCGTCGCTTGGTATTCGGCGTGGAAACTCGGGGTAATTAATGACATAATTACTCATTTCACTGAAGACGAAATGAAGCTGATTAGCTCCGCGTAAGCGAGCGTAACGCGAGATAGACTTGGTATTTTAACTCCGCGTTTCAGTTAAAAGAATCCAAAGTATTTCAAAATCTGCTGAAGTCTAAGCCATTTTTGAAAACTTTGGAGGGGGTTCTGTTGGCAGTGAAAATTTCTAAGTTAAAAGGATTTTCCACAACAGAACGCGGAGCTAATTCAATAGTCCCGCGTTTGGTTATATTAACCCTGCGTTTGAATAAAACGCGGAGATGTTTAATAGCTCCGCGTTGATTCCGCAGTTTGGCTTGTATTAGCCTCGCGTTTGAGTAAAACGCGGAGATGATCAATAGCTCCGCGTTTTGGTTATTTAGCGTCGCGTTTTGATGCGATTAAAACTCTGCGTAAGCAGATAACCAGAATCTCAAATTGATTGAGATTATGATTCTGGGCTTATCCAAATACCCGAATCAAGTCTAATCAGAAGTCCATCAAAACTAAGATTGATTGGAATCCTTGATGAATGCGAGTTCTATTTAGATAGAAACTCTTGCATTAACCTGGGGTTATAAATACCTTCCTGGTGAAACCCTAGGGGTCTTCTTTTTTTTTGGCATCGGAAGCCTCCTATCGATCCTTTGGCAATTCAAGTACGCGAGAGAGCCTTGAAGCCTTTGCTGATCATCTTCTGAAATCTTGGAGAATTCAAGTTACGCACAGAGCCTTGAGTTCGTGAAGATCAGAGAAAATCACCATCTTCTTTCTGGAGTTCTTGAGAAGTTCGAGTTACGCGAGAGAGCCTTGAACAAATCAAAGCCAGAGAAGATCGTCTATATTCGGCCGATATCTTCAAGAGAGAAGATTTCAACGTACCGATCGTCCAAAGGAACTGCTTGACAGATCCCATCGCCACAGATCCCACAATATTGTAAAAGAGAGAGATTGAAATATAAAATCCTCTCGTTTGTTCTTTTTATCTCTTGTTCACTTTCATTGTAATTTAAGTTAATTCAATGGGAGGAAGCGAAGAAACTTTTGCGACGAACACATATATGCAGAGGCAGAGTCTTCTAAGAATGAATCAGACGACTGTGATTCAGCCATAACAGACTTGGCTATCTCTTCTTCATCGGATGAGATCCCCGCCATCTGTCTATAATTCATAGGGATCGTCACCCCACTTTTGAGTCGAGTGTGCCAAAAAACTCCTCGCTCTTCGTTGGATGGGTCTTTCGAATTCGAAGAGAGCTCTGGGTCGGAAGCTTCCTCTTCGGAGACTTTCTTTGCCTTCTTTTTCTTCTTCTTTTCTCCAACACTTATCATGTTGGAGGTCATCGCAGGATATTCTAGCTCAGAAAACTCGAGTCCGCGTCATCTCCTTTTTGTCAATTGGGATGACGATGTTGACGGAGACGACAATCAAGAAAACACCGAAGATCAGGTATGAGTTGAACAATGACAGTGAGACAGTACTCTATTGATCAGTCGTTCATAGTGGCATTGAGATACATGAGATTCTTCTCTTCTTCTGTTTAGAAGTTCCCTAAGATCTCTTGCACTGCGAATGCGAGCTTTTTCAGATTTTCCCCTTGGGACGCGAATGTATGCTCCGCGTTGACTATGGACAACTTTGACAGGTCCACTCCGCTTCCTGTAGGAAACGTGAGTGAATCCCTCTGCGTCTTGACCAACTTCGCCCTTATGCTTCCATATTTGGATGGTAGGTTTCTTCCTAGATGAGTTGGCGGTTCCCTTTTATTGCGCGTTCCTGTGAAGGGCACGAGCTTTGCTTCTCCTCAGATTTCTTTTCGTTGTGTGAGTGGGAGGAACCTCCTTCTCTGGATGATAGCTTTGCGGAGCGGGCGGTGGTCGCTTCCCCTTGTTGAAGCGGGGACTTTGGTCCACTTTGCTTGAGAGATCAAGAGTCCTTGTCGGAACTGGCAGAGGGCCCGTTGTTAAGGAAGGGGATTTCGGACTATCTTGGTCCGTTGATTCCCTTAACTGGGCTATTGCCATCTCCTTGGGAATTGACCCCTTGGAGAGTTTATGGTATCCCCTTAGGGAAGTGGGCTCTTGAAGCCTGAAGAAAGAAATTCTTCATACCTTTCCTGGTCGACGTGAATGGTGAGCGAGTCGACCATACTGCCAACTAGAATCTTGTCAGATTGAGCTACCACCAAGTCACCGGAGGTGATGGTAATCCCCAGCGGAGTCGCCAATCTTCTGTTCGTCATGAAAGTTGCACGCTCTTTATATTGAAATCTTTTTCAATAAAAGGGTTACAATCGAACGGTTTTCCGTTTACAGAAGATGAGGAAGATTGCTCTCCCTCTTTGTTTAATACTGGGTTTCTAGGTAGCTATGGTGGATGATTCTACTCTCCGTTGACACTCCGTACAATCTCTCTCAGTTGGCTAAAGGAAAGAAAAAAGGCTCTTTTTTCTTGATCACAAGGGGTAATTTCTGGGAGAAGACGTCTGTCTCTGTCTGTGTGTCTGTGTCTCTTTCGTTCTCCCGCCTTTTATAGGAGGCTTGGAGTAACGTCCCGCCATATTTTGCTCGACTGTTAGCTCTCACTACTCGAGAAGTGCCGCTATATTCGTTAGGTGGTTATTCCCACAATCGAAGTAACATCGCTGCATTCGTTTGGCAGTTATTCCTATGATCCGAGGTGGCAATTCTTCTGTTTGGGTCGGGTGACTTTGTATTAAACCCCCACCCGAAAGCTATGGGTAGTGTCGTGAATCTCAGCTTTATATTCGCGAATCTGTTCCGTCGTCTGGATCGCGGACCTCAGTTTCTTAGATTCGCGGACCTCAGTTTCTTAGATTCGCGGATCCGATGAGTTGCGGGCTTCTGTCCTTAAATTCGTGGATCTGCTTTGCTTTTCCAAAATTTTTCGCTGACATCAGCTGATCCTAACCAGATAGAAACTGTAATGAATTGGCCTGTACCGAAATCAATATCGGAGATTCAAAGTTTTTTGGGGTTGACTGGATATTATAGGCGGTTTATACAAAACTTTGCAAAAATCGCATCTCCTCTAACTAAATTGACTGGGAAATGAGTGGAATATGACTTGACGGAAGAATGTAATAAAGCATTCGAAGAATTAAAAAGGAGATTAACAACAACACCAGTGTTGGCAATTCTTGACAATTCTGGAGGAATTAAAGTCTATAGTTATCTTCAAAATAAGGATTGGGATGTGTATTGACATATAATAGAAGGGTAATTGAGTTTGCATCATGACAGTTGAAACTCCATAAGAAAAATTATCCAACTCATGACTTGGAGTTAGCTGCGGTGATTCATGCTTTGAAGATTTGAAGGCATTACTTACTGGAACAGAAGGTAGAGGTATATACTAATCATAAAAATTTGAAGTATATTTTCACTCAAAAGGAATTGGATATGAGACAGAGACGATGGTTGGAATTAGTAGCAGATTATGATTTGGAGATTAAATATACTCTAGGGAGGATTAATATAGTGCTAGACGCACTGAGTAGGAGACCTAAAGTGGAGAAATTAACTCAGCAAAAGGACCTTTTAATGGAGATGAAAAAGATGGAATTGGAAGTAATCTTACCAGGAGGGACAATACAATTTATGAAAATACAGTTACAGTCACCATTGATAGAGCAGATTAAGCAAGCTCAGGTTGGAAATGAAAATTTTCAGAGACTAAAGAACAAAATAGAAGCAGGCAAGAGGGCAGAAATGAAAATGTACTCAGACAACGCTATCAGGTTCAACGAAAGATTATGGGTGCCAAAGGGAGAAATAATAGATAGAGTTTTACAGAAAGCTCATAAATCAACATATTCCATTCATCCAGGAAGCAATAAAATGTATAAAGATATGAAAAAGTATTTCTGGTGGCTAGGAATGAAGAAAGTGATTGCCAGATATGTATCCAGATGTTCCACTTGTCAGCAAGTGAAAGCTGAGTATCAAAGAACAGGTGGATTGCTCCAAACCCTAGCAATACCGGAGTGGAAATGGGAACAAATATAGATGGATTTTGTTACAGGCTTACCCAGAGGTACCAAAAGCAATAATGAAATTTGGGTAATTGTGGACCGTCTGATTAAATCGGCTCATTTTATTCCATTTAGAGTTGGTCAGTCAATAGAAATATTAGCCAGAAGATTTATGCAAGAGATAGTGAGATTACATGGAGTCCCAGCCAGGATTGTATCAGATCGAGATACAAGGTTCAGATCACACTATTGGAAGAAATTAATTGATAATTTAGGGACATATTTGGATCTATCTTCAGTTTATCATCCACAAACCGATAGTCAATCAGAACGGACTATCCAAGTACTTGAGGATATGCTTAGGGCATGTGTGTTGGATTCTGGTGGATCTTGGGAAGACTATTTGTATATGGCAAAATTTTCTTATAATAGTTATCATGAGAGTATCAAAATGGCACCATTCGAAGCTTTATATGGACGAGAATGCAGATCTCCAATGTGTTGGAACGAAGTTGGAGAACGAAGTACTTTTGGGCCAGAGACGATTACTCAAGCAACAGAACAAGTAAAAGTATCAGAGAGCATATGAAGGCGGCTCAAGATAGATAAAAGAACTGGGCAGATCAACACCGAAAACCACTGGAGTTTGAAGTAGGAGATAAGGTATTTATTAAGATATCTTCGATAAAGAATGTAATTAGATTTGGTAAGAAAGGAAAGCTCAGTCCCAGATATATTGGGCCATTTGAGATAATGGATAGGATTGGAAGTCTTGCCTACAGATTATCATTACCTCTAAAGATAGAAACTGTTCATAATGTGTTCCATGTATCACAACTGAGGAAAAATTTGGGTGAAAGCACAAAGTAGTAGATCTGTCCAATGTAGAATTGAAATCAAACCTAAAGTATGAGAAGCAGTCCATAGCAATTATTGACCAACGGAATAAGATCCTAAAGAACAAAGTAATACCGTTGGTTCTTGTTTCATGGGATGCACAATCACAAAGAGACTCTACTTGGGAGCTTGAGAAAGAAATCAGTGTAAAATACCCATATTTTTTCTCATGATAAGATATGCTAAATAAATTTATTTTATTGGTAATATTAATATATAATGACATGCCTCTTAATTTGGAATTTCAAGGACGAATTTCTTTTGTTAGGTGGGGAGGATGTAATACTCCAAAGTTCGAGCTAATTATATTTCTCTTTTGAGTCCGATCATGCCAAATAAGACTACCCAAGTCAATTTTCGACACCGAAATAACATTCGGTGAACGTAAGTTTAAATCCACAAACCCAAATGATATTTGGTCTTCATGATTATTAGTTTCGTAATATTTAGGATTTTTTAAAATTTTCCATATGAGGCCGAAAAATACTTTCAAAATTGCTAATTTAATAATATTAAAGTTATCCTTCCACTTACTTCGGAATTTTGATGCATTTATTCTGGTATAGAAATGACAAACAGATAATTTTTTAGTACTCCTCTCATCGAGTGCTATGTCCGGCACAAATTTGGTAGCATTTGGAAAATGTTCACCGGAGCCGTAAATAATAAAATATTAAATAAATTAGGAATTTCTTTATACACACCACAAATTTCTAAGGGCATACCTAAATGATGAGGTCGGCTGAATTAGGTGAGTGGGTCATATGGTGAGTGGGTGTGCGCTGGCTGAATTAGGTGAGTGGGTCATGTGGTGAGTGGGTGTGTGCTATCAAAAAAATATTAGTGCAATAATTACCTACTTTATAACTGGTGAGTGGGTGTGTGCTGTCAAGAGAAGATTAGTGTAATAATTACAAACTTTATATCAATAATTAACTTTATTAATAAAGTATGGGTGTGTGCTGTCAAAAGAAGATTAGTGCAATAATTACCTACTTTATAGCAATAATTAACTTAATTAATGAAGTATATAAACTATATTTTTTCCCACCTTTGTACACACACCCAACCCACACTCACTCTCCTCTTCTCCTCTCAGCCAGAGCCTGCAACAGAGAAAAAAAAAGAAAGAAAAATCAAACTAAATCGAGAATTCAAACTAAGGATTCGAGATCAAGCCGACCTAAGTAACACTATTATTTTCGTTCATTTTGTTATTTAGCTTATATTTATTCTCATTCGTTTCGTTATTTAATTTACATTTGTATACGCAACTTATTTTGTGAAAATGTTCGCTTCACATTTTGGACTATTGATTGTTATTAAAAACTAAATCAGATTATTAGATCAATTATAAATATTGTGATTTTTGGTTATTTTGATTTTATGGAAAAAAGGAGATTGCGTATGAAGAAAATGGAAAAATAATTTTGCATGGGTACTCATTTTAATTTAATTAGATCCTTGGACTTGCAACTTCACTGCACCCCATAATTAATCACTGTTGTCCTGGGATCATTTAATCATTGTTGTCACTGTAGACCACAATTAATCACTGCATCCCATAATTAATCTTGGGCTTGTAACATTTTGCATAGACACCACTCATTTTAATTTAATTTTACGTATGCAAAAATAATATGGTTTGCATACAAAGTAGTTTCATATAACAGAGAGAGAGAAGAGTAAAAGAAAGAAAGGAAAAGGAAATTTTTGCATACACTTAACATGTTATGTTTATGTTTTATTTATAATTTAAATGATCTTGAATCTTGGTTCTTGAATTCTTGTTTCTCATGATAAGTACATGTACACAGTTTGACTTGACAAGTTACGTGTTCCCATTAATTCATGTATATCGTATATTATTGATATGGGGATTGAAAAAACTACATGATGGAGAAGAACTGTATTGTACAAAAATCTTATTAGCCAACTTCTTGATTGAGGTGCTAGAAAATTTTACTACAGCAGCACTAGGTGGTACTAGACCACCGTCTGATACATGAGTCACCAAAAAGGTGATGTCCATTACTGTTTCACAGTATAAGATTTGACTTGAGCACCTAGCGGTGTGTCATGGTTCAGCACTATGGATTTAGGGCCGGGTCCCAGATATACACGGGCACTTGTACAATACAAAAAACTGCGCACTATCTTATCAATCATTTAGTTTCAAATGCTAACAAGAACTTGATCTAAACATATAACATGCACAGTCTTACTTATTCTATTTTTCATTATTCATGTTTAATACTATCATGATTTAATTGCATACTTTATCCCCAGTAGTACAGGTATATTTGTTTTTGTTACTTACTGGGTTTAATCCCCTAGGTTTGAACCCAGGTTTAGATGACCAAGAAAGAGAACCAGCCCCGACTAAGGATCCATATTTTATTGATCAGACCGAGCAATACTAGGCAGTGAAGTACTTTCTAGGGAATCTTATGTATTGTCTGGACACATTTTTCTCCTTTACTTCTTTTGTGTTCATATTCAGAGCAGTGTGCTATCTTATGTAGTTAACTCTTTATATAATTAAAATCTTCTTAGTTTCAGCCGTATTTTTATTCATGTGATTGTGGCAGTAGTTATGCTTATTCCAACATCTTGTGACTGTTGGGTCATCTAGTCAAAATTTTAAGCAGCTGAAAAACGGGGGCGTCACAGAGGATTCAAGATCATGTAAATTATAAATTATAAAACATAAACATAACATTATAAAATATAAACATAAACATAATTATAAATTATAACACATAAATACGTACTTTATAGCAATAATTATAATTATAAAACAAAAACATAAACATAATTATAAATTTTAAAGTCAAACCCTTTCTTACAATTACCCAAATTGCATTATTGCTTTTGGTGCCCATGGGTAAGCCTGTAACAAAATCCATTGATATTTGTTCACATTTCCACTCTAGTATTGCTAGGTGAGCAATCCAGCTGCTCTTTGATGCTCAGCCTTCACTTGCTGACAAGTGGAACATCTGGATACACATCTGGCAATCTCTTTCTTCATGCCTGGCTACCAGAAATACTTTTCATATCCTTGTACATTAGTCCGTACTTTTTCTTCATACGTATGCTCTTTTTTTTCGTAAAATCAAAATAACCAAAAATCATAATATTTATAATTGATCTAATAATCTGATTCAGTTCTCAATAACAATCAATAGTCCAAAATGTGAAGCGAATATTTTTACAAAATAAGTTATGTATACAAATGTAAATTAAATAACGAAACGAATGAAAATAAATATAAATTAAATAACGAAACGAACGAAAATAGCAGTATTATTTGGCTCGGTTTGATCTCAAACCCTTAGTTTGAATTATGGATTCAGTTTGATTTTTCTTTTTTTTTTCTCTGTTGCAGGTTCTGGCCGAGAGGAGAAAAGAAGAGTGAGTGAGGGTTGGGCTGCGTGTATAAAGGTGGAAGAAAATGTAGCTTATATGCTTCATTAATTAAGTTAATTATTGCTATAAAGTAGGCAATTATTGTACTAATTTACTTTTGACAGCACACCCCCATACTTCATTAATTAAGTTAATTATTATTATAAAGTACGTAATCATTATACTAATCTTTTTTTGACAGCACACACCCACTCACCAGCTATAAAGTAGGTAAATATTGCACTAATCTTCTTTTGACAACACACACCCACTCACCACATGACCCACTCACCTAATTCAGCCAGCACACACCCACTCACCACATGACCCACTCACCTAATTCATCCGACCTCATAATTTAGGTGTGCCCTTAAAAATTTATAGTGTGTATAAAGTAATTTCCAATTTATTTAATATTTTATTATTTACGGCTCCAGAGAACATTTTCCAAATGCTACCAAATTTGTGCCGGACATAGTACTCGACAAGAGGAGTACTAGAAAATTATCCGTTTGTCATTTCGATATCTGAAATAAATAAATCAAAATTTTGAAGTAATTAGAAGGATAATTTTAATATTATTAAATTAGCAATTTTGAAAGTATTTTTCGGTCTCATATGGAAACTTTCTTAAAATCTTAAATATTATAAAACTAAAAATCATAAAGATCGAATATCATTTGGATTTGTAGATTTAAAATTACTTTCACCGAATATTATTTCGGTGTTAAAAATTGACTTGAGTAGTCTTATTTGGTGCGATTGGACTCAAAAGAGAAATACGGTTACCTCAAACTTTGGGGTATTACATCTTCTTGTTTTCATTTAGAACCAGACATAGTCATTATGAATATTTGGTGATTCCGTTTGGAGTGACTAATGCTTCAGCAGGATTTATGAATCTGATTAACCATGTTTTTGCTCAGTATCTAAATCAATTTGTAGTAGTGTTTATTAATGATAAATTAATCTATTCCAAAAATAAATAAGAGTATGCTGAGCATTTAAGAACAGTTTTGCAGACTCTAAAAGAGCAAAAAATATATGGAAAACTGAGTAAATGTGAGTTTTGGTTGGATAAGGTATGGGTCACATAGTTTTAAGAGATAGTGTATTAGCTGATCCTAACAAGATAGAAGCTGTAATGAATTGGCCTGTACCACAATCAGTATTGGAGATTCGGAGTTTTCTGGGGTTGGCTGGATATTATAGGCGGTTTATACAAAACTTTGCAAAAATCGCGTCTCCTCTAACTAAATTGACTGGGAAATGAGTGTAATATGACTTGACGGAGGAATGTAATAAAGCATTCAAAGAATTAAAAAGGAGATTAACAACAACACCAGTGTTGGCTATTCTTGACAATTCTGGAGGAATTAAAGTCTATAGTTATCTTCGAAATAAGGATTGGGATGTGTATTGACACAGAATAGAAGGGTAATTGAGTTTGCATCAAGACAGTTGAAACCCCATGGGAGAATTATCTAACTCATGACTTAAAGTTAGCAGCGTTGATTCATGCTTTGAATATTTGGAGACATTACTTTCTGGGACAGAAACTAGAGGTATATACTGATCATAAAAGTTTGAAGTATATTTTCACTCAAAAGGAATTGAATATGACACAAAGACGATGGTTGAAGTTAGTAACATGTTATGATTTGGAGATTAAATATCATCCAGGGAGGATTAATATAGTGCTAGACGCACTAAGTAGGAGACCTGCAGTGGTAAAATTAACTCAGCAAAAGGACATTTTAATGGAGATGCAAAAGATAGAATTAGAAGTAATCTTACCATGAGGGACAACACAATTTATAAAAAACCAATTACAGTCAACATTAATAGAGCAGATTAAGTAAGCTCATGTTGGAGATGAAAATTTTCAGAGACTAAAGAAAAAAGAAGCAGACAAGAGGCCAGAAATGAAAATGTACTCAGACAATGTTATTACGTTCAAGGAAAGATTGTGGGTGCCAAAGGGAGAAATAAGATATAGAGTTTTATAGGAATCTCATAGATAAACATATTCCATTCATTCCGGAAGTAATAAAATATATAAGAATATAAAAAGTATTTCTGGTGGCCAGACATGAAGAATGAGATTGCCAGATATATATCCAGATATTCCACTTGTCAGCAAGTGAAGACTGAGTATCAAAGAACAGCTGGATTCTCCAACCCCTAGCAATACCGGAGTGGAAATGGGAACAAATATAGATGAATTTTGTTACAGGCTTACCCAGAGGCACCAAAAGTAATAATGCAATTTGGGTAATTGTGGATCGTCTGACTAAATCGCTCATTTTATTCCATTTAGAGTTGGCCAATCAACAGAAATATTAGCCAGAAGATTTATGCAAGAGATAGTGAGATTGCATCGAGTCCCAGCCAGGATTGTATCAGATCGAGCTACAAGGCTCAGATCACACTATTAGAAGAAATTAATGGATAATCTAGGGACACATTTGGATCTATCTTCAGTTTATCATCCACAAACCGATGGTCAATCAGAACGGACTATCCAAGTACTTGAGGATATGCTTAGGGCATGTGTGTTGTATTTTGGTGGATGTTGGGAAGACTATTTGTATATGGTAGAATTTTTTTATAATAATAGTTATCAGGAGACTATCAAAATTGCACCATTCAAAACTTTATATGGACGAAAAATGCAGATCTCTAATGTGTTGGGACAAAGTTGGAGAAAGAAGTATTTTGGGGTCAGAGTTCATTACTCAAGCAATAGAACAAGTGAAAGTTATCAGAAAGCATATGAAGGCAGCTCAAGACAGACAAAAAAAATGGTCAGATCAACGTCAAAAAGCACTGGAGTTTGAAGTAGGAAATAAGGCATTTATTAAGATATCTCCAATAAATGGTGTAATTAGATTTGGTAAAAAAGGGAAGCTCAGTCCAAGATACATCGGGCCATTTTAGATAATGGAAAGGATTGAAAATTTGGCCTACAGATTATCATTACCACTAGAGATGGAAGTTGCTCATAATGTGTTTCATGTATCACAACTGAGGAAATATTTGGGTGAAGAGCACAAAGTATTAGATCTGTCCGAAGTAGAATTGAAATCAGAACTAAAGTATGAGAAGCAGCTGTAGCAATGACTGATAGAATAAGGTTCTAAAGAACAAAATAATACCATTGGTCCTTGTTTCATGGATGCACAATCACCAAGAGACTCTACTTGGGAGCTTGAGAAAGAAGTCAGAGTAAAATACCCATATCTTTTCTCATGGTAAGGTACGTCAAATAAATTTATTTTATCGGTAATATTAAATATAATGACATGCCTCTTAATTTAGAATTTCGAGGATGAAAATTTTTTGTTAGGTGGAGAGGATGTAATACCCCAAAGTTCGAGCTAACCGTATTTCTCTTTTGGGTCCGATCGCGCTAAATAAGACTACCCAAGTCAATTTTCGACACCAAAATAACATTCGGTTAATATAACTTTAAATCCACAAACCCAAATAATATTCGGCCTTCATGATTATTAATTTTGTAATATTTAGAGTTTTTAAAAATTTTCCTTGTGAGGCCGAAAAATACTTTCAAAATTTCTAATTTAATAATATTAAAATTATCCTTCTAATTACTTCAAAATTTCGATTCATTTATTTCGGATATCAAAATAACAAATGGATAATTTTCTAGTACTCCTCTCATCGAGTACTATGTCGGACACAAATTTGGTCACATTTGAAAAATGTTCACCAGAGCCGTAAATAATAAAATATTAAATAAATTGGGAATTAGTTTATACACACCACAAATTCCTAAGGGCACACCTCAATTATGAGGTTGACTGAATTAGGTGAATGGGTCATGTGGTGAGTGGGTGTGTGTTGACTGAATTAGGTGAGCGAGTCATGTGGTGAGTGGGTGTGTGCTGTCAAAAGAAGATTAGTGCAATAATTACATATTTTATAGCTGGTGAGTGGGTGTGTGCTGTCAAAAGAAGATTAGTGCAATAATTACGTATTTTATAGCAATAATTAGTTTAATTAATGAAGTATGGGTGTGTGATGTCAAAAAAGATTAGTGCAATAATTACCTACATTATAACAATAATTAACTTAATTAATAAAGTATATAAACTACATTTTCTTCCACCTTTATACACACAACCCAATCCTCACTCACTCTCCTCTTCTCCTCTTCTCCTCTCGGCCAAAACCTGCAACAGAGAAAAAAAAGAAAGAAAAATCAAACCGAATCGAGAATTCGAACTAAGGATTTGAGATAAGCCGAGATAAGTAACACTGCTATTTTCGTTCGTTTTGTTATTTAATTTATATTTATTTTTATTCGTTTTGTTAGTTAATTTACATTTGTATACGAAACTTATTTTGTGAAAATATTTGCTTCACATTTTGGACTATTGATTGTATTGAGAACTGAATCAGATTATTAGATCAATTATAAATATTGTGATTTTTGGTTATTTTGATTTTACAGAAAAAAGAGCTTACGTATGAAGAAAAAGGAAAATTAATTTTGCATGGGTACTCATTTTAATTTAATTAAATCCTTGGACTTGCAACTTCACTGCACCGCATAATTAATCACTGTTGTCCTAGGCTAATTTAATCACTGTTGTCACTGCACACCACAATTAATCACTGCATCCCATAATTAATCGTTGGGCTTGTAACATTTTGCATAGGCACCACTAATTTTAATTTAATTTTACATATGCAAATTAATATGGCTTGCATACAAAGTAGTTGGCATATAACAGAGAGAGAGAAGTGTAAAGAAAGAACGGAAAAGGAAATTTTTGCGTAGACTTAACATGTTATGTTTATGTTTCATAATTTATAATTTACATGATCTCTCTGTGATGCCCCATTTTTTAGCTGCTTCTAAACAGAGAACGCTACTTAAAATTTTGACTAGACAACCCAACAGTCATAAGATCTTGGAATAACCATAACTACTGCCACAATCAGATAAATAAAATAGCACGTCTGAAACTGAGAAGATTTTAATTATACAAAGAGTTAACTATATAAGATAGCACACTGCTCTAAATATGAACACAAAAGAAGTAAAGGAGAAAAACTGTGTCCAAACAATACACAAGATTCCATAGAAAGTACTTCACTGCCTAATATTGCTCGGTATGAGAGACACGTTTTCATTCCAAAATCTTAAGAGGCGAAAATCACCTTCATTAACACTCAAATGCAGATTTGAGCATGTCATGCAAGCTGCAAAGAGCTAAAATGCGGATTTAAAGGCTAAGATTCGCACTTTAGTTACAATTCCAAAGGATCAAAGACGTCAATTACAAATCTTGGAAATTTCTTGGGAATTTAATACAAATCTAGTGGATTAAGATAGAAAATTAATTCTCAAATCAAGAAGACCATTAATTGGACAATTACACTAATTCAAAAGTATCCAGACCTCTATAAATAGCCTAAGACTGGGCTAAGAAAGGGGTGAATCAGTCGGGTGGTGGGATTATCTTCATTTGAGCACTTGTGCGAAAAAACCAAAGTTCTTCTCCATGAGCTTTTTAACAGTTACCAACTACAAAACTTGCGTTCGGATCATCAACAGAGAGCAGGATCGTCCTCCACGGCTATAACAGAACTTGGCATTAAGCAAAAGAGGAAGTTAGATATTCCTCATATTCTGTAAATAGGAAACAGTTCTAATTGTAACTTTTTCTTCAAAGTTTCAATAAAGTCAAATTTATGGCAAACACAACTAAACAATACAAAAGTTTCAATAATATTCCATTTCACAAGATATAATATAATTGTAAAATTTTAAAATTAGAACCAAACAATACAAGAGCTTGACTTGTATTACACTTTATAAGATATGAAAACCTCACTCGGTAAATTTGTAATTGCAACCAAACAACACTAAAGCTTCACTTGTATCCCACTTTACAAGATATAAAATTTTCACTTTTAAAATTTTTTAATTACAACCAAACATTACAAACGCTTCACTTGTATCTCACTTTACAATATATAAGAGTTTCACTTGAAAAATTTTGTAACTGTAACCAAACAATACAAAAGTTTCACCTGTATCCCCCTTTACAAGATATAATTCAATCGTAAAATTTTGTAATTAGAACCAAACTATACAAAATCTTGACTTGTATCACACGATATGAAAGCCCTACTTGTAAAATTTTGTAAGTGTAAACAAACAATAGTAAAGGTTCACTTGTATCCCATTTTACAAGATATAAAAATTTCACTTGTAAAATTTTGTAACTACAACCAAATATTACAAAAGCTTCACTTGTATCCCATTTTATAAGATATAAAAGTTTGACTTCAAAAATTTTATAACTGTAACTAAACAATACAAAAGTTTCACTTGTATCCTAGTTTAAGAGATATAATGCAACTGTAAAAAATTTTAACTGCAGCCACTATACAAAAACTTCACTTTTATCCCACTTTACAATATATAAAGCAATACAAAAGCTTGACTTGTACCGTGCTTTGCAAGATATAAAAATCTCACTTGTAAAATTTTGTAAATGCAACCAAACAGTACTAAAACTTCAATTGTATCTCACTTTACAAGATATAAAGTTTTTACTTATAAAATTTTATAATTACAACCAAATATTACAAAATCTTTAATTATATCTCACTTTACAAGATATAAAAGTTTCACTTAAAAACTTTATAACTGCAACCAAACAAGACAAAAGTTTCACTTGTAACCCATTTTACAAGATATAATAAAATTATAAGATTTTATAACTACAATCAAACAATACAAAAATTTCACTTGTATTGCACTTTACAAGATATAAAGCCTCACATGTAAAATTTTGTAATTATAACAAAACAATACAAAAAAACTTCACTTGTATCCCAGTTTAAAAGATATAATGGCTTTGCTTGTAAAAATCTGTAAGTGCAGCCAAACAATACAAAAAGTTCACTTGTATCCCACATTACAAAATATAAAATTTTCACTTGTAAAATTTTATAATTACAACTAAATATTACTAAAACTTCACTTGTATCCCGCTTTACAAGATATATGAGCTTCACTAAAAAAA
Organism: Dracaena cambodiana; assembly: GCA_036321105.1. Taxonomy (NCBI): domain Eukaryota; kingdom Viridiplantae; phylum Streptophyta; class Magnoliopsida; order Asparagales; family Asparagaceae; genus Dracaena; species Dracaena cambodiana. The sequence continues at coordinate 11,608,021 of JAYEPQ010000008.1, forward strand.
TTGTAAGTTCAACCAAACAATACAAAAACTTCACTTATATCCCAATTTACAAGATATAGTTTAATTATAAAATTTTGTAACTGTAGCCAAATAATACAAAAGCTTTATTTGTATCGTACTTTACAAGATAAAGCTCTATTTGTAAAATTTTTTAATTACAACCAAACAATTCAAAAACTTCAATTGTATCCCACTTTTAAGATATAATGTAACTGCAGCCAAACATTACTAACACTTCACTTATATCAATTTTTACATGATTCAATGTAATTGTAAAATTTTGTAACTATAACAAAACAATACAAAACATCACTTGTATCCCACTTTATAATGCAATTGTAAAATTTTGTAACTGTAATCAAATAATATAAAAACTTCATTTGTATTCCAGTTTACAAGATATAATGGCTTCATTTGTAAAACTTTTTAAGTGCAGCCAAATAATACAATAGTTTCACTTATATCTCACTTTACAAGATAAAAAAGTTCACTTATAAAAGTTTGTGACTACAACCAAATAATACAAAAGGTTCACTTGTATCCAACAACATAAATATAAAAGTTCCACTTGTAAAATTTTTTAACTGCAACAAAACAATATAAAATCTTCAAATTTATCCCACTTTACAAGATATAGTACAATTGAAAATTTTGTAACTACAACCAAATAATACGAAACCTTCAGTTGTATCCTACTATATATAATATAAAATCTTCACTTGTAAAATTTTGTAACTGCAACCAAATAATACAAAAACTTTTCTTCTATCCCACTTTAATATAATGTAACTGTAAAAAATTTTAACTACAACCAAACAATACAAAACATTCACTTGTATCCTACTTTAGAAGATATAATACAACTATAAAACTTTGTAATTATAACCAAACAATACAAAACCTTCACTTGCATCTCACTTTACAAGATATAAATATTTCACTTGTAAAATTTTTTAAGTGCAACCAAATAAGATACAACACAACTGTAAAATTTTGTAACATCAACCAAATAATATAAAACTTGACTTGTATCCCACTTTAAAGAATATAAAATTTTCACTTATAAACTTTTCTAACTGCCACCAAATAATATTAAAACTTCACTTGTATCCTACCTTACAACATATAATATAATTGTAAAATTTTATAACTGGAATAAAACAATACAAAATCTTTACTTGTTTCCCACTTTACAAAATATAATGCAATTGTAATATTTTGTATATGTAACCAAACAGTCCAAAAGTTTCACTTATAATCCAATTTATAAGATATAATACTACTAAAAAATTTTGTAGCACTAACCAAACAATACAAAAGTTTCATATGTATAACACTCTGTAAAATATAAAAGTTTCACTTGTAAAACTTTGTAACTGCAGCCAAATAATACCAAAAGTTCACTTATATCTCACTTTACAAGATATAAAGTTTCACTTTTAAAATTTTGTAACTGCAATAGAACAATACCAATACTTCATATTTATCACACTTTTTAAGATATATTAGAGTTGCAAAATTTTGTAACTACAACCAAACAGTTTCAGTTGTATTCTACTATATAAGATATAAAAGCTTTCCTTGTAAAATTTTCTAATTATAAACAAATAATACAAAATCTTCACTTGTATCACAAATTACAATATATAATGTCATTGTCAAATTTTGTAATTGCAACCAAACAATATAAATATTTCACTGTATCCCACTTTATAAGAAAGAATACAATAACTGCAACCAAAAATAACAAAATCATCACTTATTTCCCACTTCACAAGATATAAAAGTTTCACTCATAAAACTTTGTAATCGCAACCAAACAATATAAATTGTTCACTTATATCCCACTTTACAAGATATTAATGATTCACTTATAAAATTTTGTACCTGAAACTAAACAATACAGACGCCTCACTTTTATCCCACTTTACTAGATATAATACAATTGTAAAATTTTATAACTGTAACCAAATAATACAAAAGTTTGCATTACATCGTACTTTACAAGATATAAAAGTTTTACTTGTAAAATTTTGAAACTACAACCACACCATAAAAAATATTCATTTGTATCTCACTTTTAAGATACAATTTAACTATAATATTTTGTAACTATAACCAAGTAATACAAAAACTTCACTTGTATCCGACTTTAGCGGATATAAATCTTCTCTTATAAAATTTTATAATTGTAACCAAACAATACTAAAGACTTATTTGTATCCCACTATACAAGATATTCACTTGCATCCCACTTTACAGGATAGAAAATCTTCTCTTGTAAAATTTTGTAACTGCAACTAAATAATACAAAAGCCTTATTTGTATCCCACTGCACAAGATATAAAAGTTTCACTTGTAAAATTTTGTAACTACGACCAAACAATACATAAACTTTACTTGTACCCCACTTTACAACATATAATACAATTGTAAAATTTTGTAATTGCAACCAAATAATACAAAAGCTTGACTTGTATCACAATTTACAAGACATAAAAGATTCAATTGTAAAATTTTATAACTACAAACAAAAAATATAAAATCTTCACATGTATCCCAATTTTAAGATATAATGTAACTTTAATATTTTGTAATTGTAAATAAACAATACAAAATCTTCATTTGTACCCCTCTTATAAGATATAAAAACTTCTCTTGTAAAATTTTGTAACTGCAACTAAATAATACAAAATCTTTATTCGTATTCCACTATTAAAGATATTAAAGCTTCACTTCTAAAATTCTATAACTGCAACTAAACAATACAAAAACTTTCTTTGTATCTCACTTTGCAAGATATAATGCAATTATAAAATTTTATAACTGTAACAAAAAATACAAAAGTTTCACTTGTATCCCACTTAAAAATATATATAAAATTTTAACTTGTAAAATTTTGTAACTGCAACCAAATAATATACAAACTTTACTTGTATCCCAATATAAATGATATAATGCAATTGTAAAATTTTGTTACTGTAATGAAATAATACAAAAGTTTAACTTGTATCTCACATTATAAGATATAAATACTTTACTTGTAAAATTTTATAATTACAATCAAATAATACAAAAACATCACTTGAATCCCACATTGCAAGATATAATGCAACTATAAAATTTTGTAACTGCAACCAAACAATACACAAACTTTACTTGTATCCCACTTCACAAGATATAAAATCTCTTCTTGTAAAATTTTATAACTGTAACCAAACAATACTACAACTTTACTTGTATGCCACTTTTAAGATATATGTAATTGTAACTTTTTTGTAGTAGCAACTAAACAATACAAAAGTTTCACGCGTATCCCACATTACAAGATATAAAATCTTCTCTTATAAAATTCTGTAACTACAACCAAATAATACAAGAACTTCAGTTGAATCCCACTTCACAAGATATAATACAACCGTAAAATTTTATAACTGCAACCAAATAATACAAAAACTTCACTTCTATCACACTTTACAAGGTATATGATCTTTACTTTTAAAATTTTATAATTGCAACTAAAAAATACAAAACTTCACTTATATCTCACTTTACATGATATAAAATATTTACTTAAAAAATTTTATAAGTGTAACCAAACAATACGTAATATTCACTTGTATCTCACTTTACAAGATCTAATATAATTGTAAAACTTTATAACTGTAATCAAACAATACAAAAATTTAACTTGTATCCCACTTTGCAAAATATAAAAGATTCACTTGTAACATTTTATAATTGTAACCACATAATACAAAAACTTCACTTGTATCCAACTTTATAACATATACAATTGTAAAATATTATAACTGCAACCAAACAATACAAATTCTTCACTTATATCCCACTTTATAAGATATATTGCAATTGAAAAATTTTGTAACCAGAACCAAACATTACAAAAGATTCACTTCTATACCATTTTATAAGATATAAAATTTTCAGTTGTAAAATTTTATCAATGCAACCAAACAATACAAAAACTTCATTTGTATCCAACTTAACAAGAGATAATACAACTGTAAAATTTTATTACAGCAACCAAACAATACAAAATCTTAACTCAAGATATAAAAATTTCACTTCTAAAACTTTGTAACTATAGCCAAACAATACAAAAAGTTCACTTGTATCCCACTTCACAAGATATAAAAGTTTCACTTCTAAAATTTCACAACTGCAACCAAATAATAAAAAAGCATCACATTTATCCTACTTTACTGGATATAATACAATTGTAAAACTTTATAACTGCAACCAAACAATACAAAATGTTCACTTGTATGCCACTTTACAATATATAGATCTGCACATTTAAATTTTGTAACTGCAAGTAAAAAAAATACAAAAACTTAACTTGTATCTCTCATTTAAGATATAATATAATTATAAAATTTTGTAACTGTAACTAAATAATACAAAATTATCACTTGTATCCTACATTACAAGATAAAAAAAACAATACAAAAACTTTACTTGTATCCTAGTTTAAAAGATATAATGCAACTGTAAAATTTTGTAAATGCAACTAAATAATACAAAAGTTTCACTTGCATCCCACTTTAAAAGATAAAAAAATCTTCACATGTAAAATTTTGTAACTACAGCCAAACTATATAAAATGTTCACTTGTATTTCACTTGACAAGATATAAAAGTTTTACTTGTAAAATTTTGTAATTACAACCAAATAATATAAAAAATTTCTTGTATCCCACTTTACAAGATATAATGCAACTATAAAATTTTGTAACTGCAATAAAACAATATAAAAATTTTACTTGTATCAAATTTAAAAGATATAAAATCCCGACTTGTAAAATTTTGTAACTACAGCTAAACAATACAAAAGGCTCACTTGTATCCACTTGTATCTCACTTGACAAGATATAAAATTTTCACTTCTTAAATTTGGTAACTTTAACAAAAAAAATTCAAAAGTTTTATTTGTATCCCACTTTATAACATAAAATGCAATTACAAAATTTGGTAACTACAACCGATACAAAAGTTTCACTTGCATCCCACTTTATAAGATATAATATAATTGTAAAATTTTGTAACTACAATCAAATAGTATATAAGCTTTTGTATCCCACTTTACAAGGTATAAAAGTTTTACTTGTAAAACTTTGTAACTTCAGCCAAACAATACAAAAAGTTTATTTTTATTCTACTTTACAACATATAAAAGTTTTACTTGTAAAATTTTGTAACTCAACTAAATAGTACAAAAGCTTCACATCTATCCCACTTTACAAGATATAATTCAATTGCAAAATTTTGTAACTACAACCAAACATACAAAAGTTTTACTTGCATCCCACTTTACAAGATATAAGAACCTCACTTGTAAAAGTTATTAACTAAAACCAAACAATACAAAAGCATTACTTGTATCCCACTTTTAAGATATAATGTAACTGTAAAATTTTATAACTACAACTAAATAATACAAAAGTTTTATTTTTATCCCACTCTGTAAGATGTAAAAACTTTGTGAAATTTTGTAATTACAACCAAATAATACAAAAGCTTCACTTGTATCCGACTTTAAAGGATATAATACAACTGTATAATTTTATAGCTGTAACCACATAATACAAAAATTTTACTTGTATCCCACCTTACAAGACGCAAAAGATTTATTTGTAAAATTTTATAACTGTAACCAAAAAATGCAAATGCTTTACTTGTATCCCACTTTACAAGATATAATGTAATTATAAAATTTTATAACTGGAACCAAATAATATAAAAATTTCACTTATATTCCACTTTACAAGATATAAAAGTTTTACTTGTAAAATTTTTCACTACAACAAACAATACAAAAGCATCATTTGTATCCCACTTTAAAGATGTAACATAACTGTAAAATTTTGCAAGTACAACCAAAGAGTACAAAAGTATCATTTGTATTCCACTTTATAAGATATAAAAGTTTTACTTATAAAATTTTATAATTGCAACCAAACAATACGAAAATATAACTTATCCACTTTACACGATGTAATACAACTGTAGAATTTTGTAACAGCAACCAACCAATACAAAAACTTTATTTGTATCCCATTTTATAAGATATAAAAACTTCACTTATAAAACTTTGTAACTACAGCCATACAATACAAAAAGTTCACTAGTATCACACTTTACAAGATATAAAGTTTCACTTGTAAAATTTTGTAACTGTAACCAAATAATACAAAAACTTCACATTTATCCCAGTTAACAATATATAATTTAATTGTAAAATTTTGTAATGGCAAGTAAACAATATAAATGCTTCACTTGCATCCCACTTAACAAGATATAAAAGTTTCACATGTAAAATTTTGTAACTGCAACCAAATAATAAAAAAGTTTCACTTGTATCCCACTTTACAAGATATAATGCATCTGTATAATTTTATAATTATAACCAAATAATTCAAAAGCTTCACTTATATCCCAGTTTACAAGATATAAAAGTTTTACTTGTAAAATTTTATAACTGCAAACAAACAATTTTATATTTAACCCACTTTACAAGATATAATACAATTTTTCAAGTCAAGTTTCATATCAAATACAATTATTATTTTAATCAAAAAATAAATAATTCTTTATCTCCTATACATCTATTTGCACATATGATGGTTTATTTCGGTTATGGTCTCAAACTCTAACTCATGATTCATCTTTCTCTTTAAATACTTTTATTCTTTTTTCTTTATTATTTTCTTTTTTCTTTTGTAAATATTTCACCTTTCATTCAAATATTCATACTTTTTAGGCATAAATACATGATTATTTGGATCATACATATCTCTTAAAAATACCGTTCATGTGAATATTCATGTTTATAGGTACAAATACCCAACTATTTAGTAATTCTTAAGAAATTTATTTATTTAGAAAGGATCATTCTTTATTCTTTTTTCCTTTTATTTTTTATTTAGAGAGAGAAAACTACTCAATTATTATTAGTTTTATCCTTAACCTAATAAACATTTGTAAAATGGAAAATAGATGTAAATTTACCTCAAAATTACCACTAGCGATATTTATTTTTTGGATTTTATTTTTTTTCATAAAATTCTAAGTGTATTATCCAATATATTTTTCCTATCAAATCTCAAATCAAAATTTTTTTTTTATTTGAATTAGCTTGATTTCTTGCAAAAAATAATTTTTTCAAATCTTCAACTAATTTTTTTTTTTTCAAAATACCCAAAAAACTACCTAAGTGTAAAGTAAAGAAACCTAAAAATTCTAAAAAAATTAAAAAACTAAAAAGAAAATAAAAAAATCTTTAAAAGAAAATATAAAAACTCCTAACTCCTCCCCCATACCTAAACTCATGTATACCCTCACACACAAACTAAGGGTGGCAAAATAAAAATAAAAAATATTTTACAAATAATATACAATTAATGATAGTCGTAAAAGATCATGATCTCAATATGGTCACCATATTAACACACAGAAAGCTGTTATGTCCTCTCAATTGCTTTCTACTTTCATAATGTCTACATTTCAAATGTAAAATGGGTGTATTATTGTGTCTCATCAACCTCTTACAAGTCACGAGATTGCCTTTTTGTTTTTCATGTCGTCCTTACTTTCTCTTTTTCCTCATGTAAGCAGTAATGATTGGGTTAAATAAATTTTAAATATAAATCTTCCAATCATCATTAGTATTAAGTACACATATGAAAATATCATGAGATGTGAAGAGTGCACCATGATCAAGTGAATCATAAACTGTGAAGTATAGTAGCCCTTCTAACCCTACAAACAAATCCTAAAAGTTTTGCTTATTAATGAATTACACACTCGCAAAAGTGTCATCATACATAAAATTACTATGTGCCAATTCGTCTAATAACATGAGCTCATCTACAAAAATTTGCTCAAATATGGGTTCATCATCAGTACAAGAGATAGAATGAGTGTGTACGATGTGAACCATGTTAACCTCGATGATGAATCTCGTCGTGTACTCATCCATGTTGAATTTTTCAACACTACAGTCATATTACCAAATGATACCTTCATGAGGCCATTCCTGCAATCGATTAATGTATTTGAAGTTGCAAAGAATAATCTACCTAAGATAATGGGAATTTGATTCCGTGTATTGGAAATCGGCTCCGTTTCTAAGATAATAAAGTCTACAAGAAAAATGAATTCACCGATCTTGATGAGCATATCCTCAACCATATTAAGTGGTCTCTTGATTGAACGATCTATTAGCTGTAATGTGATTTTGGTAGGTTGAAACTTTCCTAACCCCAATTATTGATAAATAGTGTAAGAAAGCAAGTTGTCACTTGCCCCTAAATCAAGGAACTCCCTATCAAATATAGTGCTCCCAATTGTGCATGAAATTATGGAAAAACTTGGATCTTTGCATTTGATAGATAAGGAGTTAGAGAGGATTTGAGATATATTTGCAGTAAGAAAAAAAATTTCAAGAACGTTTCTTACTCGTTTTTTAGTGCACAAATCCTTAAGAAACTTGACATAAATGGAAACATGTATGATATCAAGGAGGAGTGGAATATTAACCTTCAATTACTAAAATATTTCGAGAATCTTCTTTACTTGCAGCAAAGCATTCCTAAGTCGATTGGAATATGGTGCTTTTGGCTTAGAAATAGGTTCATCCGAATGAATGTGTGATGACAATGGAGGTTATGGAGATGGATGCGGATAAAGAGAGGGAAGAGATGGTGTAGCCTGAGAAATAGTAGGAGTAGAATCAGGGGGATATGGTTATATTATTGTTCACTTGCTTATCAGATCTGAGTGTGTGAATGATATTGCATTGGTAAAAATAAGATGGAACAGATTGAGATGAGTTAAAGTTGGGATTCATTATTGGTTGGCTAAAAAATATACCCAGCCCCCACTCATCAATTATGTGGCTAACTGTCCAATTTGCTGCTCTAGACTCTTGATTGACTGAGAATTGTAAGAAAATGCTAGTCGGTCTGTTGTATAAAGTCAGTAGATACTTTTATCAGATTTTGCATGTGTGTATCTAAGTTGGATATTGTCTTGAGAAGATTATCTATGTTCCTCTCACGTGACGTTAGCCATCTTTCGTGATCAATATTAAACCCCCTTTTGTGGATAGGATTGATTATGTAGGTGGTCTATTATGGTTGTTCTCTTGGTTCGCAGCATTTAAGTATTGATAAAACACCCATATTTGATCTCGAGAATTAACCAGTGGCTAGGGGCTGCATGTTATAGTTGGGGTCTCTCTGATATTGCCCCTGACCTCATTAAAGATTTGGGTAGTTCCTCCAATCTGGATTGTATGTAGGAGAGTATGGAGTGTTTATGGATCATGGATATAAAGCATTCACCTGCTCAGATGTTGGACACATGCGATTCATTAAGAGTGGATATTTCTCAATAACGTGATTTGAAGTTCTGCAATTGAAGCATGTGGAAGTGTACAATTTATTTACCTGACCTATCTATGGAATAGTAGGAGTTTCCAGTGCTTCAATTCTCCCAGCAAGGGCTGCAATCTTAAGTTCGACAGTTATAGAGCTATAGACACTATGGATCTTGGCCTTATTCGCAAAAGTCAATGCATTGGCTTCTTAGCAGGACTATCCCACTATATAGTTTTCCATAATAAGTCTCCTAAGAATTCTCATGTTTTATCCTCGTTTTTCCTCATACACTCCTCTTGACACAAATACTAAAGAAGAGTTTTCAAAGTGTAATCGAGTTTTTCGTACACGATTTGAGATAATTGCTAGTTTTCTATCGTATGGTGAGGCACTGAGTCAGTAAGTCCTTGAATTGTTCCAAGTACTTCCAGAAAGGTTCTTTCTGCACTTGATTGAACTAATTAATGGCATTTTGAATCTTAACTGTCTTGTGCGCGAGATAGTACTTCTTAAGAAATACTATCACAAATTCATCCTAAGTAGCAATTGAATTAGTAGGTATACTTTACAACCACTTCTTGGTATTATCCTTGAGGGCAAAAAGGATGAAACAGAGCTTTATTGTGTCCTCCGATAAGTGTTGTAATTTGATCATCACACACAGTTCCTAAAATTCACTAATAAATATGTAGGTATCCTCAGAATTTGATCTAGTGAATTTAGGGAACATGCTGATATTCTGTACCTTTAATTCATAGTAAATACCTGCTACTTGTGGAAGTTTAATGCACGATGGTAGAGATGTTTGTCCATCTTGTCACATATGATGAAAAATGATCTTACGAGTCGACGAAATTGATTACGGGTCCAATGTGGTATGAACCAATGTACGTGAGTGAATTTATGAGTTTCCTAAATCTAATGTAACAAGTGTCAGATGTGGTGTAGTGAGATAAAAAAAGTGGAAGAAATATGATCAAATCAAAATATGATGTTCCTACTTATCTTTAAATTTTTTTATAGAACTAAGAACGCAAAACATAGAACAGTAGAGAAAATTGAGCACGGCAGATACCTGGCTGCTGCCAAATGGTGACTCTGGCCACTGTTTGGTGGCAAAACTAAGGAGTTTGGCTCCCTAGTTTTTGTAGCGACACTTTGTTGATTCTTTTGTCACATTTAGCTGCCTGTATTTGTACTTCCAGATCCCTGCACACTTAACACATTCTGTTAACTCATAAAACACAAGAAAAAGAAAGAAAACATCGTCGATCTCTAACAATAGCGCCAAAAATTTAATGTGAATTATCTATCTGCAAGCACACAGTGTAGTAACAGGTCATTCATACAGTGATTTTTAGTGTTTTGCGATCATTCTTTCTCTATAATTCTAGCGAGCTAACTAACAAATTTTAGATGGTTTTAGTTTACTCTAAAGTGAATCTAAGATGTTGAATCTATTAGACTAACAATTTAACAATTAATTTTCTTTGTTCTTCCAATCCTTTTAATATGCGCAATCAAGAACATGTCAAAAAGTTGATCTTTTTAATTTGATTTTTAATTAAGTGGCTCTAAGTATGATCTATCAAATGGTGTGCAAGCATAAATAATTAAAGATGACTAGTTTCTTAAAAATAAATTTTATCAATAGATAATTCTATGAATAAAAATAAAAAAATAAACTAAAAACCCTAATCTAACCATAGATTAGCAAAAAACGAAACTTAAGTATAACCTATCAAAAATCTTAGATCTACACGTTTATTCTCTTTAATTTATTTATAGAAAAATCCTATATTTAGTTCTTTTCCTAGAAAGATGATAAGAAAATCTCATGTTAAAATTGTTAAGCTAAATTCAGCTACATCTTAAGATCGATGTGATTAGCTATGCATGATTCTAGTTAACGAGATACTATTTTTATTCATAAAAAGCAATAAAAATCTAATTTTTCCAAGAAAGCAAGTAAATTCCTAAACTAGAAAGCAATAAAAATTAATCTAAAAAACAAATAAACTACTTTCTCTATGAAGAACACGATGCACAACAAAGAACAACCTTTGGAGCTTCAGTATTATGGTCGTCGCTCCTAGAGTTTTAATCACTAATTTTATTAATTTTAATCAAACTTGGTTCTCTCTAATTTACAAGGATACAATCAGTAAATAAGCCTCGGATTACAAAACTCTAATCCAGTACAACAAAAAAACTACTAAATTACAACACAACCCTCATAAAAATTCTAACTATAGACTCAATACTTTTGCCGTCATATAGAGGCATTGACTACGAAATCGTGGGGTTTAATTCTTTACACAAGAGTCCTACTCCGTATCTGAGTCAGCAGGAGAAACATGGGGGCAAGTGGGGCCCACTTGGCCATTGTTTAGTGGCAACTGCAGCTAAATGGCAGCAAAAATCTGAAATCTAGCTTGAATCTTTCTATCACTTACTCTTCAGGCTCTTATCTTCGTATTTTAATTCCTAGGTTTGAATTTTATAGCTCTGAACTTCTTGATTCATTAGATTTTATCTTTTAAACTCTTTCTGGACTCGGTTTTCCCAATCTTTTTGTGATTTGATACCATATCCTTATAGTAATAGGTTTCACCTAGAAAACACACTAAAAATACCCGAGTACTATTATTTATATACAAAAATAGATAAGATGAGAAATATAAATTTGCAACATATGATACTCATACAGGTACCAAGCTATTCAATTCAACCCTCATACTCGAAATCATTTTCATATGTCCTGCACTTGGTACAATATATGTGCGTCTTTTAACTTGACTTCTCTCTTTGATCGTAAAACCAAAGTGCGTCTTTTAACTTGAATTCTCCCTTTTGATCGTAAAACCACTTCCAACCTTTGAGCTTGAGTTGAAGTGCATGGAGGAATTAGTCATTTCAGTTCCTCTCTTCTTACCAAGTGAGATCCTCTTGTATTTGATACATCTCTGTTATAACCCGCCCAATAATATAACATTAATTTATAATAACAACTCCAGAGAAAGACTACTAAAAATATATAAGATACTTGTTGTTCACATAATAGTACTTCGAGAGGGGGGTGTTCCTATAGCTTCATATTCAGTGAAAGTTGAGAATTAATCTGAAGTTACGCAAGTACTCGGTATAGGATTCTTGCATTTATTTTTATAGTGTCTAGTGCCACCACACCATCTACATTGAGCAGCTCTTTATTATGATTTTTCTTTTTCTCTCTCTTCTTTGGAGGCCTTCCTCTAAGCCGATGCACAATCCTTTTCCATTCTTACCTACTGATTATCAAATGGAAGCCGAGTATGGGAAAGTTCAAGCAGATGGACGGTCGGAGTTCGGGTTATTCGAGTGGAGCCGAAGAAACTAGACTTTGACCATTGTTGGAAGTTTTTCCCGATGGATCTCTGACAGATTTTGGTCGGAGTTAGATGAAGAAGGAGTCAAAGTTAGTAAAGTGTTTACTAGGGAAGTTCAAGCGGACAGACCATCAGAGTTTGGGGTTATCCAAGCGGAGCCGAAGAAACTGGGCTCCGACCGCCATCGAAAGTTTTTTCCGACCAATCTCCGACCGATTCTTGTCGGAGTCAGGCAAGTGAGTCGGAATCGGCGAAAGATGTTCACATCTAGCAGAGTAGTAATATATTTTGTTGGCCAACTTAAACGTATGTATGCATTAAATAAGTGAGCAAAGGTAATAATAACCTACAGAAAATTAATCGTCCTAAAAAGAGATTGGTTAGTGAAAAAAAAAAAAAAATCAAACTAAAGATTGATGAAACCAAAAGGGAAGCAAATGAAATAATATAAGTATTGTCAATAATATTTTTGTAGGAAATGTTTTCAAAACATTTTCTATGAATTTTTCTATAAAATAAAAAAGAAAATCTAAGTAAAAATTTTTACTTTAAAAATATATTTCTATAATATTTTTCTTAGTCATAGCTAAAAGAGTTCCTCTACCTTTTTTTCATAATATTTTACAATATAGATAGCGATAGCTGTATTGATAAGAATTTTTGGTGTATAGATAGATATAAGATCCGATTAGAATCTATTTCTCAGATAATTTTTTTTAAATAGATACAAAGATAACAACATATGTGATCCCCTAAAACACTTATGAATCTTAGAGATTCCTAAGAAGGGCCTAATCCATACTTTTCCAAATTTTGGATTATCTATAACAAAAAAAAAGACCCTCCACTTAATATACTTAATATATATGGTAACCAAATAAATCTAATTCGTACATTTACAACATCCAAATTCCTATTATTAGTTAATATTTTTATCAGGTACTTATTCAAATTGATCGGGCCAAACCCGAAATATTACAAGGGCCCATTAGGCGTCTGGGTTTATAAAAACTCTCAAGCCTAATAGGATCCATTTAGTTTACTAAATTACAACATCTGGATCTCACGAACCTCGCACGCAATATCTTGTAAGCTACAATCCAAGTGCAGTGAGAAATCTATTTCTTTTGAATTCAAAAATATCTTCCTCCGCATATACTTGGAAACCTCAAGACTTCTAAATCTATCAAGATGGTTAGAGTTTACCAATCCAGTAAATATGCATCCCCTCTATAAGAAAAGGGGTATGATGTTAATCTAATTCTTGATCACTTGAGCATTTATAACCAAAAAGAAGAGAGCTTTATTCTTGAGATCCAGTATTTAATAATTAATATAAAGATCATGTCAATCCTTTGACATTTTCCCGAGGACAGATTTGGCACCCCTCCAAGTCAAACCTAGTTACATCTATGAGTATCTTCCTCTTTGTTCCTCTATTTTTTTGCTAACCAGTTCTTCTATATGTTGTGTTTTCCCTGTATCTTTCCCAACTCAAGGCCGTCTTGAGTTGAATCTCTTCTGTTGGCGTTGAATTGACCAGACTATCCTAGTTGTCAATCTTGGAGTCAACAATTAGTACCATCTAAGGAAAATTTAACTAAATTATGACTGAAACATGCTCAAAAACTCAGGCAATTTAGCATAGGTCTCCTCCAAGGAATGAGCCTCCTAACAATAAGGTAGGCACCAATACTGTAAATAACCAAGCAAATCCAAGTGTCTCAATAACCATAGTTTAACTGTATAAGATAACTCTCCAACTCACCAACCAGATTACTGCACTTTCTCAAGCACTGACAACTTGTTAACTAGATATCGGTGCTCCTCCCCCTCCACCTCCTCGCAACTCACTACTAAGAACCCCCAAGGATTTGGCTGGACAATCTCCACCAAACGTTAACCCCATCGACAAAAGTTCAAAGAAGTAATACGAGGATGACAACCATGAGTCTTGCTCTATCTGAGAAGAAAGAGAACTATCCACCGACGTACTCAGATTCCGACTATGAGGACAATGATCCCCTTTCTAGTTCGATCCCAGAATAGGGGCCGAAATTCAAGGCTCCAAGCCTCATAAAGTATGATGGGACTATTAGTCCCAGCTATCATATCACCAACTGTGTATCCAAGTTGCCTTTAATGAGGCCATACGTCTCACTTTCTCAATGACCCATGAGAAGGGTACCAGATGCCGATACAATGGACCACCGGCTGGATTAATTGACTATATTTGCTAACTTTGCCGTCCATTCTTTCATTAATTCAAGGTGAGTAGGACTTTAGAAGAATCTGGTGTCTCTCCTCAAACTCGAACAGAGACCCATGAGACTGAGTCTACCTAAAAAGGTTCAATGAGATCAGACTGCTGATAGAGGATTGCTCCTCTGCTGAATGGCTATTGTGGTTTTGATGATAGGCATCCAACACCCGAGACTACGATGCCAAGAGGAAACCAAGTTCCTTCAACGACTTGTTGCATGGATCTCAAAATATGTTAATATCAAAGATTATGAGTTATTGTGCAAGAACTCAAGCCAGTCCAAGACATCATAGGACGAAAAGAAAAGTCCCTGAAGCCAAAGTGGAGTCCTCCAACACACCAAGAAAAAAAAAACAAGAAGATTGATGACTTGGCCCAGAGAAAGAGTTTACTCCTTAAACATTCATCATACTAAAATCCTTACCCATGTTCAGAAAGAAGGATTAGTCCCCAAGTTGCTTTCCATAAAATCGTCACTTGAGAGAAGAAACGCCCAATAGTATTGAATACTTAAGGATATTGACTATACATTAGAGAACTGTTACCAACTCAAGAAAGACATAGCAAATCTTGAGGGTTCATGACAAAGTATATTCTATTTTTTTTTTTTTTCACCATTTCTAGAGGATTCACTGTTAGAGGAATCTCATATCCACTTTCAGGAGATAGTCAGAATAATTGATGTCACAAAGAACACTCCCAAGACACATTTTTAATCCGCAATCAGGGAAATCTCAAATTCCCTTTCAGGAGATAGTCAAAATAATGAATGTTACAAAGAACACTCCCAAGATACTGAAAAATCAAGAGATCACTTTTTTTGCTAAGGACTTGGAAGGAGTCCAACTTCCTCATGACGAAGCCATGGTTCTCACCACTAGGATAGCCAGCTCTAGAGTTTAAAGAATTCTCGTTGATACAGGAAATTCGAGTTATATTAGCTTCCTCAATGCTTTCAATCATGTGCATATCAATGAGAAAGATCAAATTTAATGGGAGGTCTCCTATCATCGAAACTATCTCTCTCCATGCAATGTTTAGCGAAGCTCCTAAGCTACTTATCCTCAAGGCCATGTACACCATCGTATATGTTGACATATCATACAATATCATCCTTAGATGTCCTTCACTTAATATCTTGGGGGTTATAGCCTCAAGCTTCCATCAGTTCATAAAGTTCCCCACTAATCATGGAGTTAGGAAGATCTCCAACAACCAGAAGATGTCTCATAGATGTTACTTGATTGTTATCAAGAAGGGTCTAAGGCCAAAGTCCTATAGGTCAAGTGCTAAATGACCTCTAATGGAAGCTCAACAACTCCTAAGAAGATTGATACTCTTGCCCTCTAAGACCAAATCGAAGACCTCCGACCTACTCTAGCTAAAGAAATTACTCTTGTCCGGGTGAAAGGTCCGAAGGAAATTATTTTAATTGGTGCATATCTCTAGAATCACTTTCGCTTCCAACTGATAACTTTCTTAGGAGGAACATAGATGTCTTGTTTTGGGCTCCTAAAGACATGGAGAGAATTGACAATAAAGTTTTCACCCATAAGTTGAACGTCGACAATATCAGTCCAAATAAGAGAAAAAAATTAGGAAAGAGGAAGTCGACAAATTCCTAGCCGCTAGCTTTATACGCGAAGTCCAATATCTAAAATGGTTCTAATGTAGACTTGGTCAAAAAAGCTGAAGGCAAGTGGGGAATGTATGTCAATTACAGTGATCTTAATAAAGCATGTCAAAAAAGATTGTTTCCCACTACCAAGAATTGACCAGATAATGGACTCCACATCTGGACAATAACTTCTCAGCTTAATAGACACTTTCCCAGGCTATAACCTGATCCAATGGCTAAGGAGGATCAGGCAAAAATCTCTTTTATTATTGACCAAGGTATGTACCATTATAGAGCAATGCCTTTCGAAAAACAATGTAGGAGCTACCTACCAGCACCTCATCAATAAGATTGTCAATCTCCAATTATGAGAAATGTATAAGTCTATATTGATAATATGCTAGTGAAATCTTCAAAAACTCACCAGCTAGTCTCCATCTTGGAAGAAACTTTTGTCATTTAAGTAAATACTACACGAAATTAAACCCTCTAAATATGCAGTTGGGATAACTTCTAAAAAATTCCTCAAATTCATGTCCACCTCCAAAGGTATCAAGGCAAACCTAAAGAAGATATCCACGATCCTCACCATAAAGATGCCCAAAATCATCTGAGACATTTAGTCTCTGAATGGAAAGCTCATGAGTCGATTTCCAGCCAAAATGGTAGAAAGAACTCATCCCTTCTTTAAGATTCTCAAGGACAAAGCTCGAGGACTAACGATTCTAGACATCAAGAGGACTCCAGGTTCGAATGGCCCATACAAGCTTGAAGGTCTTCGATGATCTAAAGAAATAGCTTGAAGGCCTTTGATGATCTAAAGAAATATATCCAATCAACACTGCTGCTAACACATCCAGCTCTATGAGAAGACTAATTCTATGTCTATCATTTCGTATCTAATGAGGCTATTAGCTCAGTCCTTGTTCAGCAGGATTCATCACTCCAAAAACGATCTACACTCCCGACGAATCCTTTTCAATAGAAGAATGGACCCAGCTAATAAACTAAAATGTGGATCATCAATCAAAGAGAGATCCGAAATTTTAGTTAACTTTTTAGCTCATGATTAGAGCTAAACATAACTCACGCAAACTCCAGAGGATCGCGATTTTACTTTAAAATCTCAAGGAGCAAAAACCATCCCAAGTAGCACTGAAATGTGGGTTCAAGCATATCATGCAAATAGTTTATTAGCTGGTTGTGATTTAAAATTTGAGATCTAAAATTTGAAATCCGCGTTCTGCTTGTGATTTAAAGGAAACACGACTCTAAAGGTTGAGATTCGTGTTCGGCACTTCAGTTACGATCCAGATGATTAAATGACGTCAGTTGTAAATTCTAGAGATTAATACAAATCCTCCAGACCAAAATATGGAAAATTAATTTTCGAATCATGGAGACTATCAGTTGGACAGTTACATCAACTCAAAAGCCTCCAAAGAACTGTTCCAGATGTAATCTAAAAGAGTCGTATGCGAATCTATGAGATCTGCATTCCGACTGTAAACTAAAAGAGCCGTCCACGAATCTAAACTTTGAGATCCGCATTCCTGCTATAATATAAAGTAGTTGTCTACGAATCTAAAGATTGAGATTCGCGTTCCGCACTTCAGTTATGATTCAGAGGATTAAATACGTCGGTTATAAATTTTGAAGATTTAATATAAATCCATCCGACCAAAAGATGAGAAATTAACTCTCGGATTATAGAGACCAGCGGTCGAACGGTTACATCAACTCAAAAGTCTTCAAATCTCTATAAATAGTGGAAGCTTAAACAGAAAAAGAGGATCCGGAGATCAATATTATAAAAAGAGTCATTTTCCACCCAAGTGCTAGTGCAATGTCATAAATCTTTATACAGAGTATCAATAGAGAGTAAGATCGTCCTCCACAGCTACTCAAGAGTCCAGTTTTAAACAAAGAGGAAATTAAATTTTTCTCATATTCTGTAAACAGAAAACCGTTGAAATTGTAATCCTTTATTGAAAAAGTTAAATAGAGAATCATTTACAATTTTATGGTGTACAGAAGATTGGTGACTCTGCTGGGGAAACATGTCATCACTGATGACAAAGTTGTAGCTCAATCTGATAATATTCCACTTGGCAGCATGGTCGACTCACTCATCATTAAGTTCGATCAAGAGAAATATAAAAAATTCATTTCTTCTGGCTCTATAAGCCCTACTTCCTTATCGAGATGCCGTAAGATTTCTAACAACTCAACCTCTAAGGAGGTTTCAAAAACAGGAGTTCAATCTAAAGACTCCTCCGACCACTCTGGTCTCAAAAGAGAATTATCTCCTTCACTAGCACAAAACTCATGGCTTGCTCCAATCAAGACCCATGAAGATCTCCTCGAGAAGATGGATTAGGATCCCTATGATAACAAGGAAAAATGACCACTTTCTGATTGTCAAGAAAATGACTTAGAAAACAAAGTTTCTCTCACCAGTATGATGAGAAGGAACTTACAAAGAAGCAGGGCTTGTTTTTTTCCACAAGACCATGAAGTAACAAGAGCCTGCTGAATCTCAATTACAAAAACGTACAATTCAAGTCTGTAAACAAAAAAAGGAACAGATGGTTCTAGATAACAAGAAGAAAAGTCAAGATGCAGATGAGTTTACTCGTATTTCTTTCAAAAAACATCGTACACCCACCAAATTCATTTATAATTACAAACGCGGAGTTTACATTCGCGTTCCACAAACCAGACGAGGGGCCCACTCTTAGGCCTTGGGAGATAAACGTGATGTTCAAGATCGCATTTTTACAAATAGACGAGCATCGCAAATTCACGTGCCAACAGAAAAACGAAGTTTTCAAAAACGCGCTGCTAAAGAAGAACCAGCCCTCAAAGCTTGTGCTCCAGAAGTTCATTCATCCGCTACTACAACTAAAGTAAAATTTTCTCCTGGAATTTTCAAAGGAATAGGAGCTTCTATTCCAAAGATATCATTTGGAGGTAGTGATACCTCCATTAGCAAAACAATGAACTCCGATATAAGAAATCTTAGAGAATTTCTCAATGAAAAGAGAGAAAAATTCTAAAAGTCTCATTGTCATTGTGAGCAGTTGATCAATACAGTATTATCACATTGCCAATGTATGGCGGCTCCTGCTAAATAAACAGTTTTTAACCGACTTACTATGTCTTCATCTCAGCCATATAAAAGGAGACGAAGTAATAAGTAGGAATTTTCTGAGCCTGAATATCTTGAAGTATCATTTAATATGATAAGTTTCGGGAAGAAAAAGAAAAAGAAACTAAAGAAATTCGTTAAAAAGGATTTCTCTGATTCCGAACATTCTTCAGGTTTGAAGAATGTATTCAGTGAGATGCAAGGTATTTTTCAGAACACCCGACTCAGGAAAGGAGTAACAACGTCATTGGACTACAGACAAATGGCTGGAGTCTCTGATGAAGAAGATATAGTAAATTCAGCTGTGGCCAAGTCTAAGACATCGGACTCATTATTTGAAGATTCTGTATCTGTGTATATGCTGCAGAATACTCCAGAAGAGTTCATGAAGAGGATGGATGAGCAAAATGAAACCATCCAATAATAACAAAATACTATCAATGAAATCAGAGATATACTTTACATTTTGTTGGACTTGGAAAAAACAAGAAGAAATAATAAAAGAGAATCTTCACACCATCCAAGAAATGATAAAGGGAAGAATACAGAAGAACCACGCGTTCCTTCTCGGGATGAGAACGAAAATAATGAGGATTGTCATGAAGAATAAGACAATCGTTCCGTGCATTCCCATCACCAAGAAGGGAATCCAAATCAGGAAGGAAATGCAAATACTATTTGGATGGAGAGTTTTCGAAATCAACTGAATACTCTCATGCATAAGAATGATTTATAAGAGCTGGGGGTTGTGAGTCCATATCCAGTGGAATGGGAAAGTATATCATTCCCGGATAATTACAAACCACTGAAGCTCAAATCATTTGACAGTAAATCAACACCTTTACTATTTCAAATCGCATATGGGTCATTTAACTGGAAATGACCCGATCATTACACGAGTCTTTGTTAGTAGCTTAATAGGTCTAGCATTCGAATGGTTCTAAAGGTTGGAATCGGGAACCATCAATATGTGGAATGATATTGAAAAAGCCTTTCTAATAAGATTTTATGAAGATGATATGGAAGTTTCAATGCCAACACTCCTGGCCACAAAGCAAAAGAAAGGAGAATCAGTTCGAGATTTTATCAAAAGATTTAGAAATGATTCTCTAAGATGTCCGCATGGAATGCCAGAGAAAATATTGGTAGAAACTTACTGACACAATCTCTCCACCAAAGTTCTTGCTAGAATGGGGGCTGTAAAGTCTTCTATTTGGAAAGATCTTTCGTTGCAAGCTGAAAAAGCTGAAGAAATTACACAAAAGCTTAAAGAAGAAGAAAAATGAGAGAAACCAAGGCAGAATAATAATCCTAAATCGCACCAGTCTTCTCGACCTAAGGAACACAAAGGAAAAGGGACAATGACGACTGATACACCAAATTCTGCAAAGCCTTTTTCAAAAAATCCTTCACAACCGTTGTTCCCTCAGAAGCAATATTCTTTCAAGATGAGTATACTAATACTATCTTCAATCTACTCATGACTAAGAATATGCTGAACCTACCAGAATCCAAGCGACCTGAAGAAATTGAAAAAGTTAATGATCCTAATTATTGTGTGTACCATAGGATTATTAATCATCTCACTCAAAATTGTTATATCCTTAAGGATAAGATTAAGGCTCTGGTGGATGTTAAAATCATTAAGTTACAAGAAGATCAGAAGAGAGTAACCATGAATATGGTAACTATCAGATTTGGAAAGGCTCCAGAATGGATAGAATTGACCGTTCAAGACGGAGTTCAATCCATTCCCAAAGGTACAATGAGAGTTGTGAATTACGATCCTCATTGGCAGCAAATGAAAGGATTACATTTTTTTGAAACCTCAAAAGGAGAGATAATGTTAGTACATCCAGATCTCCTTGAAGATTAGCAATGGGTTTCAAATCCAGCAAAAAATAAATCAAAAGGGAAGATTTTTACTTCCAGTGTTGTTACTGCAATTCCTGAGAATGATACAGAATTTCTTCTCTATCAGATTCAGAAGAAGGAGAGCCAAAAAATTCTTTAGCAGTTAATACAGATCAACCAAAACCTTCTGGGACTCGTTCAGATAAAGAATACTTAAAAAATTATGATCAAGTAGCAGACCTCAATTGTCTCCAGAAAAGAATAACCCAAAAGAGCTTAGATTTGACAAAGTTCTTAAAAACAAAGATAAAAAGCCTGCAGAAAGTTTGAGAAACCTTTCAAATTTGATGTATTGGTACAGTTGGCCAATATTACTGCAAGAATTACTCTGTATGAGCTCCTAAAGCTCTCTAAACAAACTAGAGAAGAGGAAGAAGTCTCTGCAGTATGTTATCAAGTTTTTAACAAGATTCCTTGCATAACCTTTTCTCCATAAGATATGCAAGTCAAGAATAACAAGTATCATTATCCTTTGTATTACAAAGAATACATAGGGTCATCAGAGATCGACCGAATCCAAATTGATCCTGGATCCGCCCTATGTGTTATGCCAAGAAGAATGTTGCGATATCTTGGGGTCCCAATGAGCAGATTAGTATCAACAAATACTACTATTTTCGGATTCAATGCTAATGGTAGCTGGCCACTTGGCAAGATAAAGTTGAAATGTCAAATTGGAGATTTGAATATGGAGATCACATGCTATATAATAGATACTGACACATCTTATAATCTTCTATCTGGAAGACCGTAGATTCATATCAACCTCATTGTTCCTTCTACACTTTATCAATGCATGAAATATATAGACAAAGATGGGAATGTGAAGACCTTGGTGGCAGAGAAGCAACCCTTTAAAGGAGTAGAAAACTACTTTACTAACGCGTTGCTATACCAAGATACATTTGATGTAGCTAAATAACCTGCTCCGAAAGAATCTGATAGCGGCAATGAAACTGACATTGAATCAGGATCCGAAAATTCAAAATCCGATAATGAAATTTGGGAAGTAGATCACATTGTAATAAGCCTTGAATGTCTTGATGTAAATAACACCGCCAATTCTGATGGTGAGTGGATAATTAATGAAGATATAGAGTTTGTTTATTTTTCTGGTGTTGATTCTGAACCCTCAAATATTAGTACTGATGTAGTCAGTGATCACCTAAATAAAATATATTCTTTAACTTCATTTCAAGCACCCATTCGTTCATCCTTTTATATACAAAGTGATGACGATGGAGATGCAAATGAAGCTATTTTTGAAGTTTCTCCTAAGAATAAGAATCAAAAACCCATGATCTTTGGAAAAGCAAATAATAAGAATGAAGAAAAACATTTAGATTCTAAGAAAAAATAGGAAAATCCCTAGTTTTTCCATTATGATGAAAATTTCCATAAGTTAATAAGAAAAATGGGATATGACTTAACCAAATGCAAAGGGGTTAAATTTTGGGAATGGGAGGAAGGTAATTTTTCAACTTTTTGTTCCAAAAGAAAAGGTGCCCGATTATTACGATAAAACGGGTAAGGGGTTGGGATATGTTATCACTCCTGAAAATCTTTCGGATATGAAGTTTGAAGAAAGACATCAAACTCATTCGTCAAAATTATCGTGTTGGGATTCAAATGTAAGTATTAGCGCAGTTTTTTAAGAAGTATCCGCCAATATAATCTCTATAGACAAAAAAGAAGACGATGAATTATGACCAAGTAAAGATGATCTTTAGGTAAAACACCTCAATATAAAGTGGGAGATTCAATTTGAGCAAAAAGAATCTCCTATTAAAGATAAAGTGATCCAAATAAATATGGGTGATGAAACTAACCCTAAACCTATATTTATAAGTGAAAATTTATCTTTAGAAGAAAAAGAAGAAATGATCTCTCTCATTCGAGAGTACATTGATATTTTTGCTTGGAATTACGAAGATATGCCAGGACTCGATCTGAAAGTCGATGCAAAACCAGTAAAAGAATAACGGAGGTTTCGTTCTGAAATTATGAAGGCAATTGAAGTTGAATTCAAAAAGTTAATTGAATTAGTCTTCATTCGCGAAGAACAACATCCAGACTGGGTCGCAAAGATAGTTTCCATAACAAAAGGAATGGAAAGTTCTGGGTCTACATCGATTTCAGAAATTTGAATGAAGCATGCATGAAAGATGAATTTCCTCAACCTATTACGGATGTCATGATTGACAATACTTGCGGATATAAAAGGATGTTATTTATGGATGGGTATTTAGGATATTACCAAATCAAGATGTACCCTGATGATGAGAAGTATACATCTTTTAGAATACCATTTGGAATATATTGTTATACAGTCATAGCATTCGGTCTAAAAAATATTGGTGCCATATATCAACGTGCCATGAACATGATATTCCAAGAACATATACAAAAAATAGTGGAATGTTATGTAGATAATAGGCAATTAAAAGTAAAAACAAGAGTGATCATCTTCATGATTTGAAAACCATGTTCGATCTCATGTGGAAACACTAGCTTAAGATGAATTCTACTAATTCTTTTCTGGGAGTTTCTAGTTGAAAATTTCTTAGATTTGTAGTTACGTCTCAGTGAATTCACCTTGATCCAGATAAAATTAAAGCAATTCAAGATATTTTGCCACCTAAAAATCTCAAAGAATTGAAAGGATTACAGGATAGGCTGGCATATATTCACAAATTTATATCAAATTTATCTGGAAAATTCCAACCTTTTACAAGGTTGATGAAGAAAGGGGGATCATTCATTTGGAATGATGCATGCCAGAAAGCATTTGAAGAAATAAAGGAATATCTCACCAAACCACTTGTTCTTGTAGCTCCAGCCTCATGAAAACCTTTCTTGCTATATGTGAGAGCTATAAATTATTCCTTGGGAGCTTTGTTGGCGCAAAAGAATGAATTGGGACATGAACAAGCCATTTATTATCTCAGTATAATGATGATTGGAGCTGAACATCGATATAATCCAGTGGAGAAAGAACATCTAGTTTTTGTGTTTGCGATACAGAAAATGTGATACTATTTAGTGGGACAAACAATCCACATTATATTGAGAGTTAATTTTTTAAGAATATTAATGACCAAGCCTGAGTTATTAAATTCCATATTATCTAATTGGATCATTCTGCTATCACAATATGATATGTATTTCATTCCACAAAAATCAATTAAAGAATAAGTTATATCTGATTTCTTAGCTAAATACCCGATTCTAGTATCTTCAAAACTATATGAAGACATTCCTGGAGAAGTCGGTGAAGGAAATATAATTCCAAAAAAAGAGCTTCAACAAGAAACTGCAGAAGCGAATGTTGTTGAAGAAGTATGGCAACTTTTCTTTGATGGCGCTTCTAAAATGAGATCTCAAGGAAAGATGGTAGAAAGAGTGGGGGTTGTTTTTGTTTCTCCCTATAATCATATTATTCTTAAAGCGTACTCATTGATAAGCCCATGCTCTAATAATGTTGCTGAATACAATGTCTTAATGGTTGGTTTAAAAATAGCCAAACAGTTGAGGATGAAATATTTAGAAGTACATGGAGATTTTCAACTTGTTATAAATCAAGTTAGGGAGAATATGAAGTCAGAAATGAAGGTTTTTTTATCATATTACCAAGCAATAATAAAAATGGCTGATAGTTTTAATAGTTTCTATATCAGTTATGTACCGCGTCATCAGAATGATTATGCAGATGCATTAGCTTCTTTGGCTGCTACTTTAGCGTTGCCCAGAAATGCTAACAAAAGTATAATAGTGGGAAGTAAAGAATTGTTTTGCCCAAAATATGAACTTGAGGTGAAACTGAATTAAAAAGAAACAAGAAGCAAATGAAGTATATACTCTTGAGTTTAATCTGGAATCAAGAGATTGGCGATTTCCTTACATAAATTATGTTCTTTATAGAGTATTGTCAGAAAATCTTAAAGAAGCAGCAGCAATTCGAAGAAAAGTTATTCGATTCTATTATAATACTGAACTTCAGACATTATATAGAAAATCTTATAATGGGATTTTATTTTGTTGTTTTTCTAATAAAAAAAACCTCAAGAAACACCTCAAGAAGCTCACAGTGGCATTTGCGGAGCGCATCAACTAGGACAAAAACCATGGGATTGACTCCGAAGAATGGGTTATTACTGGCCCAAAATGATGATAGATGCAGCTATTATGCTAAGAAATGTAGAGCCTGTCAAATACATGCGGATTTCATACATCAAGCTCCGGAGTATTTTCATCCAACAGCTACATCATGACCATTTGAACAATGGGGAATGGATATTATTGGATCAATTTTTCCACCTTCAACAAGGTGTCATCGATTTATATTGGCTATAACGGATTACTTTTCAAAATGGACTGAAGTTGTTGCTTTAACAGAAGTAAAATCTCAGATGTAATTAAATTCATCAAATATCATGTTATATACTGCTTTGGAGTAACTAGCAAAATCATTCATGACAACGGATTTATGTTTGTGAGTCAGTCATTCTCTAGGTTTAGCAATAAATATCGAATTAAAAGTATAGTTTCATCTCCATACTATCCAGCAGCCAATGGTTTGGCAGAAACTTTCAATAAAACTATTGTGAAGCTTCTTAAAAAGTTCGTTTCATCCAACCAACGAGATTGGGATGAAAAACTTGGAGAATGCTTTTGGGCTTATAGAACTACTGTCAGAACTCCTACAAATACTACGCCATTTTCTTTGGTGTTCGGGTCTAAAGCGGTATTACCTTTAGAAATCAATTCTGTCATTAAGGGTTACAGTAGCAGCTAAAATGACACAGGAAGAAAAACAATGACAAAGACTTCTGGAGTTAGAAGTTCTTGATGATAAGCGTTTGAAAACTCAGCAAAGTATTGAACTTTACCCAGCGGGAATCTCTAAAACCTTTAATATAAAGGTTAGATAGAGAACTTAGAAGAAAAAAGATTTAGTTCTTTCAGTAAGAACACCAATCATAACCAATAAAAAATCCAAAGAAAAAGTCCAACCAAAGTGGGAAGGACTTTTCGTCACTGATACTGTATATTCTAATTATGCGTATCGGTTGGCAAAACCGAATGGTGATAAAATAATGATGCCAATAAATGGAAAATTTCTGAAGAAGTATTATTCCTAGCTTTCGGTTGAGAGGCTAAAAAAAAAAATCCTGCGAACATATTCTTATTTGAAATTCTCAATTCTGGAATCAGAGTTTCCTTTGGCAAAAGCGCGAATTTTGTAAAGTCGCGTTTTTGTCTTCTTTTCTCCAAATTTGTTAAGTTAAAAATTACTTCTGGTAAACAAAATTTTTTTTTTCTCCAAATTTGCTAAGTTAAAAATTACTTATGGCAAACAAAATTTTCTTTCCTTCAAATTTGCTAAGTTAAAAATTATCTCTGGTAAACAAAATTTTTCTTTTCTCCAAATTTGCTAAGTTAAAAATTATCTCTGGCAAACAAAATTTATCTTTTCTCCAAATTTGCTAAGTTAAAAATTACCTCTGGCAAACAAAATTTTCTTTTCTCCAAATTTGCTAAGTTAAAAATTATCTCTAGTAATTCAAAAGCTGTTATACTATGAGTCACTGAACATCACAAATTTTAACTTAATTAGGAAAGTT
Source organism: Dracaena cambodiana (assembly GCA_036321105.1). Taxonomy (NCBI): domain Eukaryota; kingdom Viridiplantae; phylum Streptophyta; class Magnoliopsida; order Asparagales; family Asparagaceae; genus Dracaena; species Dracaena cambodiana. The sequence continues at coordinate 11,635,359 of JAYEPQ010000008.1, forward strand.
AATAGTTACTTTTATCTTGATTAAAGAAGATTATTCATTCGCAGCAAAATCCATTTTGGGCGTTTGAATAATGACTTTATATTGTCAAGTTAATAATTATCTCTGAACAATATTCTAAAGAATAAAAATCATTTATCAAGTTAACAGTTACCTCTGAATGAATGATAACAAAATTCTTGAAATGAAATTTTATTCATTTCCAAATCAATATTACAAAGAGTTTTTTGATATTATACAATGAATGGAAATAAAGTACAAATCATTGAGTAAAGAGAACATTAAATTTTTCGTCAATATCTATTATCCCAAATAGGATGACTTTATTAGTAAAAACAAAAGCTTACTTTTGTAGCCTTCGCCTGCTGATGATCGAAAACTTCCAAGTTTGTTTGCTTAGTTATGATCAATGTTGCCAGTGACTTGATTAGTTCAAAGTTGGGTATACCAAATGCATATTCCCAAGTATACAACTTGCGGAACTGCTGAAATTGGGGGTTGCTGACAACCGTTTACCATCCATACTTTAAAGGATGCTAGGTAGGAAATAAACAATGCCATACACCCCATTTTTTTATCTCATGCAAAGTACATGAGATCTTCTGGTTCTCCAAAGATATTGAAAAATTTTGAGAACCAGATGGGTGTGGGTCAATATTAAGAAAAATGACTACGGTTATATCCTATAACAGATCCAAAATCTCATTAAGAAATATAAAAGAAAGTACCTGATTTATGGTCATAATGAGAAAACTTACTAGTTAAGGAAAATTATTACGGTTATAAGGATCTTTTTAATGATACTCCTTCAACAAACCTGGCAAAAAACCAGGCACAGATAAGGTGATATTATCTAAAGGTCTTGTGACATGCCAACCCCAGTCTGTCGCCTTGATCAAGGAAAAGAAAGAAAAACAGAACTCCATGATAAAATAGGCTTTGGGGAGGAGTTTTAGAAAGGAAGAGAAGAAATCTTAAGTTAGGATATTTTTTTTGGGAGAAAAACTGGGCGCTTTATGTAGAGGATTTCATGATAAAAAATCTTCGGTCAAGAGATTTTATAGGCAAAATCTTCAGTTAAGATCTTTTGACTTGAATCTCAATAAGATTTATTGTTATTGCATGGAACACTTCGGTATCTGCCCAAAGGAAATGAGATTTTCAGTTGAGATTTTTTATTAAAATCCTGTCATTAATTAATGCATGCAGGCTTAGTTTGTTGCACCAAAAAGTCAATTAAATTAATGAAAAGTCATTCCTTGTATGACAACTCGCGGATTTTACTGCAGGGTTACACTTTGTATGTAAACTCGCGGATTTTACCGTAGGGTTACACTTGTATGTAAACTCACAAATTTTAATGCAGGGTTACACTTGTATGTAAACTTGTGGATTTTAACGCAGGTTTACACTTATATGTAAACTCGCGAATTTAATCAGTGCCAACTATATCTGCGAATTATTCTCCATAGCCAGCATTTGGAAAGTAAGGAAAACACCTGAATAATTCATAGTTAGTATGATACCGAAGTGTTCTACGGACTGTAGCCATGTAACCTCCTTTCCATTAAGACTTCTCATAATGTTGAACCTTCGGAGAGCTCAAATTTACTTAAGCATCAATCGGACTCATCAACGAAGGACAATGTAGAACTATCCAAGCCATCAAATAGCTGTATGGAAGTTCTACTCGCGGATTTGAAGTCTTGATAATCAATTTTCCTTCATTGTCACGGTCTTTCTTGACATTGTAGAATCTGGTAATTAATTTTCATAATCCACTTTTGATACCACAAACTATTGCTGGTAATAAACTGAGTGGACGGCCGGATGCTAACAAGACAATTAGTAAGACTTCTTGTGATGGAACCATACACTTTTTCAACCATAACATCAAAAAACCCGCCAATAAAATAGGGTCTGATATGGGTTGTAAAGTTTAATAATGAAAACTATCAAAAGATGTCCCGGCCTGGAAGACATCCTCATCTGATTCAGCAACATACGCATTTGTCATGCATTGAGCGATTCTCTCTTTAACCGCTTTCTCAAAAATTAGAGAAAGACAAGTTAAGTCAGGACTGCTCTTTGAAAATTTTGGAAAAAGGTACTGCAGTTATTTCTTTTGTTTCACATGGCAATTCCCAATAGGTGTCTAAACCATGGGATCCCGAGTCTTCAATAAATGGAGTTTTTCTCTTGAGGGAACGTATTCTTCATAGGGAATGTCTCCCATGGGAAGTCCTGAAATCTCATACATCTCATGAAGGGTAAGTTCTAATTCATCTCGGGGCGTAAAGAAAGTGCAAGTATCAGGGTTATACAATTCCAATAAAGAAAAGAAATAAAATTTGCTAAGAGCAATTCCATGCTGAACTGCCTTGATGGCGCGATAAAGGTTCGCGTACTTTAATTGAACTTCAAAAGTCTTTAAGAAAAAGTTTACCAAGATCACCCATTCTCCCTTAGAAAAACAATGGATCCATCCAGCGAGACGAAAATCTTGAACTGAGAATTCTTCTTGTACATCAACGAAACGGTGTAAGAAAGTTCAGACATAAATTCCTATAATGTAGGGCGAGTTGGGTTAAAGATTCTGCTCTTCCTCTCTTGACTAGTAGACGCTACATAGGCTGGAAAAACTCAACCAAGTCTAAATTGTTTTTCGCCATCATATTCTCCTATATGACCAAAGTAATGATATTTTGGCCAAGGATTTAAGGCGTAACTCACTATATAAAGAGACGAAAAGAGTTAAAACAAAATAATGGAAAGGAAAATACTCTTTTAGGGTTAGAAGCATAATACAAAGTAAAATAATCACCTCCAACCAAAGGCTCCTGGTGGAACACTATAGCACTAGAAGTAATTCAAGAATTTTGAGAACCACTACCAGATGGACCAGAGGATAAAGTTTTCTTCGTCATTTCTTTTAAGATTATTAAGAAAAATTGAAGAAAAGAGAATTTTGAAGACGAAAAGTTTTGAGAGCTTAAAAAAAGTCTCTGAAGTTCAAACTTCTCAAAAAGTGTTAAAAGATATTTCAATGATAAATTCGAGATTTTATAACAGATGATTTGACAGACGAGATTTTTTGCCCGAATCTCGTGAAAATCTCCTCATTAATAAATCTCAGAAAAGGTCTCGGTTTCTATGCCAGAAAAGTAGTAACCTTCCAAATATACTGCAAAGGTACAAGATCCGCAGCTCTAATACAGAGTCGTGCTCTGTGTAAAGGCGTGAGATCCACAACTTTAATATAGAGTTGTGCTCTGTGCAAAGGCGCAAGATCTACGACTTTAATATAGAATCATGCTCTATGCAAAGGCGCGATATCCACGGCTCTAATATAGCATCGAGCACGTGAAAAAATTGTATTTCCTTTTAAAATGCGAAGATTGTATTTCGACCAAAATTATCCAAAGTATTTCAAAACACTTCTAAAATTATGGAGTTTTGAAAATTTTGAAGGGGGTTTTGTTGACAGAAATTTTCTTTTATTGAGTATCATCTGTCATAGAAAAATCTGCGTCTTGAAAGCCAAGAAAGGCTAAAACACGACCCTTACAGAATCACGTTTTATCTCTCAAGATAGCCAAAATGTAGATTTTCAGCCAAAGAGATCCGCAAATTAGGCTAACAAGGGTGAGCCCCACAACGTCGCATTTTAAAAAGAATGATCCGCGCAGACGCTTAAAGTAGCATTAAATACAAATTTAATTTGCGACTCAAGTGCGAGATCGTGGTATGGCTCACGAAAGCACATAAAAGCCAAAAATGATTCCTTTTTAATAGAAGAATGGGCCCAGCTAATAAACTAAAACGAGAATCATCAATTAAAGAGAGATCCGCAAGTTTAGTAATTTTTTAGCTCATGATTAGAGCTAAATATAACTTACATGAACTCTAGAGGAATGCGATTCTACTTTAAAACCTCAAGGGGAAAAAACCATCTCCAGCAGCACTGAAATGTGGGTTCAAGCATATAATGCAAATAGCAAACGTGCCATCACAGCGAAGCCACGAATCTACAATTTGAGATCCGTGTTCTGGTTGTGATTTAAAGGAAACGCGAATCTAAAACTTTTTATTCACGTTCGGCACTTCAGTTACGATCTAGATGATTAATGACGCCAGTTGTAAATTCTAGAGATTTAATATAAATCCTCCAGACTAAAAGACGGAAAATTAATTCTCAAATCTTGAAGGCCATCAGTTGGATAGTTACATTAACTCAAAAGCCTCCAAAAATCTATTCTAGATGTAATCTAAAAGAGTCGTCCGCGAATCTAGAGTCTGAGATCCGTGTTCTGGGTGCAAACTAAAAGAGCCGTCCGCGAATCTAAAGTCTGAGATCCGTATTTCGGCTGTAATTTAAAATAGCTGTTCGCAAATCTAAAGCTGAGATTCGCGTTCCGCACTTCAGTAACGATCTAGAGGAATAAACATGTCGGTTATAAATTCTGAAGATTTAATACAAATCTACCAGACCAAAAAACGAGAAATTAATTCTCAGATCATGAAGATCAGCAGTTGAATAGTTACATCAACTCAAAGCTCTTAAATCTCTATAAATAACGGAAGCTTAAACTAAAAAAGGGGATCCGGAGATCAATATTATAAAAAATCATTTTCCACCCATGTGCTGGTGTTATCAGTGATCTGAAATCCCTGCCAACTAAAATCTTATACTGAGTGTTAACAGAGAGCAAGATTGTTATCCACAATTACTCTAAAGCTCAGCTTTAAATAAAGAAGGAATAAAATTTTTCTCATTTTCTATAAATGGGAAACCGTTGACGTTGTAATCCTTTATTGAAAAAGTTCAATAGAGAATCATTTATAATTTTATGGTGTACACTTCGATTCTTCTATGGTCTCTAACTAACTCAAGATATCATGTAGTAGACTTCTCTTGTATTCTCTTCCCTTAATTTCTAAATTGATCCACTAGATTACCCTTAGTGCATCACCTTCTATCCAAAGTTTCTGAGCTACGAATTCGATAATAGCAAATTGTTGGCAGTGAAAATTTCCAAGTAAAATGGGGTTTTCCACTACAGAATGCGGAGCTAACTTAATAGCTTCGCGTTTGGCTATTTTTAGCCCCACGTATGAGTAAAACGCGGAGCTAATCAATAGCTCCGTGTTCTGATTTCTTAGCTCTGCATTTTGATGCGATTAGCTCCGCGTGAGCAGATAACCAGAATCCTGAATTGATTGAGATTAAGATTTGGGCTTATCCAATACCCAAATTGAGTCTAATCAAAACTCTAAATCAAGATATTTAAATCAAAACTAAGATATTTGATTAGAATCCTTGATGAATACAAATCATATTTAAATTGAAACTCTCATATTATCCTAAAACTATAAATACCCCTTAGAGGAAGCCCTAGGGATCTTTCGGATCATCTTTTTGGCATCTTGGAGAATTCGAGTTACGCGTGAGAGCCTTGAATTCGTGAAGACCAGAGAAGATCAAGATCAAATCGGCCGTCATCTTCAAGAGAGAAGATCATTGTCGTCAGATTATCAAAAGGAACTACTAGTTAGATCCCATCACTACGAGATCCCACGATATTATTGTAAAAGAGAGCGATAATTATAAATCCTCTCTTTTGTTCTTTTCTTGTTCACTTTCGTTGTAATATAAGTTGTATTCAATGGAAAGAAAGCAAATTTTTGCTGCGAACAAACTGGCGACCACAGTGGGAGACATCTCTTTCACCAAAGAAGAGATCGTGGCGCAATCTGACGTCGAGAAGATCGGATCCAATGTGAACATACTAGTCGTAGAGATCGACCAGCAGAAGTACGAGGAGTATCTCTCCTCTGAGTCAGGTAACCTGACCGAAACACGACGCTATCATCGCGTGCGCTACAATACCCGAGGATTGGTAATTGGGTATCCACCGATAAACGGGGACCCTTGGAGACCGCGGCTATAGAGCTGTTGTTTGGGCAGGAAATCTTAGCAGAGATAGCCTCTTTGCTGCCAAAGAAAGTTCGGGAACTGGATTGACCAGAACCCAACTCCGAAATAGAAATTGGAGAGCTAGGCGAAAGGCCCTCAATGCCCGCATTGAACGCGAAGCTAACTTCACAAAATGCGAGGCTATAGTCTCTTGAAAACTGGCTCGCATTAATCGCAAGACCAGCCAATATCGTGATAAACGCGAAGCTAAGACTTGCGATAAACGCAAGATTTCTAACACTCACATTAATCGCAAGGATAGAATCTCCTTAGAGCCAGCGTGTGATTCTCCCCACGAGACTACTACTGAGCTTAGCTATAAATGCGAAGCCAGTACAACTTGCGATAAACGCAAGATTTTTGTCACTCGCGTTAATCGCGAGGATAAAATTTCTTTAGAGTCAGCATGTGATTCTCCATGCGAGCCTACTACTGAGCTTAGCGATAAACGCGAAACCAATACAACTTGCGATAAACGCAAGATTTCTGACACTTGCGATAATCGCAAGGATAAAATTTCCTTAGAGCCAGTGTATGATTCTCTACGCGAGGCTACTACTGAGCTTAGCGATAAACACGAAGCCAATAATACTTGCATTAATCGCAAGGCTCCTCAGCTCCGCGTAAATCACGATGATGATTGGAAAATTTGCATTAATCACAAAAATCGCGCTAAACGCGATGTTATGACTTGCGTTAATCGCAAGAATAAGCCAGCGTGCAAGAATTTCCTTCCACGCGGGGCTAATATTACAGAAGATAAACTTCTGCAAAGACGTCAAGCTAGCGTATCCAAACGCGAGCCTAGCGTATCCAAACGCGAGGCTATTTCTCAGCTCCGCGTATCAAAACGCGAAGCTACTTCTCAGCTCCGCGTGTCAAAACGCGAAGCTACTGCTCAGCTCTGCGTAAATCAAGCTGAATATAAAATTAGGGTTGATCATTGCACTGTTGGACCAGAACTTGACTCCAACGGTCCCAAGAAGCTCCAGTGGGCCCCTAGACCCTCTCAATGGATGAGTGGGCCCCACGACTCCATATCTAAGGCCACTGATCTTAGATAATACTTAATCAAGAAAAAGAGTATAAATCAAATTCAGTCTGAACCTACTTGTCATTGCCAGCAGCTTATGACAGCAGTATCCACTGTAGTGGACAGTTGTTGCTGCAGTAAGAACAAGATATCAGTGTTCGACTGGTTGACTGAGTCAGACGAAAATCCTGCCAAGAAGACGAAGATTATTCCCTGAAGAAAAGAGTGGAGAATTGTAACTTCTAATATGGTCGGAAAGGGTAAGAAAATCATAGAAAAGAATGGTGATTTAGAATCAAGCGATGAAGAATCTTATCATTTTACCCGACTTAAGTTAGGTGCTATCCCGACCCGAAACTATAAGAAACTTGTGAAAGGTTTTTATAACGACGATAGTGATAACTCGGCCATAGACTCTTCTCATTTTTCGGCATCGTCTAAATTACAGAAGTCAGCATCACATATGATGGATAGATCTGACGATATCGACCAAAGATTTGAGGCCCAAGAACAAATGATTCGGGAGCAACAAAAGACAATTGATGACCTCAAACTAATGCTTCTAAAAGTGGTCAAAAATACCCAGAAGATAGCCGACGATAAGGCTAAAATTTCTTCGGAACCGCTATCTAAGACAAATGAAGATAATAAAGAAGAAAAGGCTTATTCGGTGCATGAGAAGGATGACAAATATTACTTTCATGATCTTCATGAAGAGAAGATAGAAAACCTACAGAAGCAACTGGATGCATTAATGCAAAAGAAAGAATTAAAGGAATCGGGGGTTTTAAGGCCATATCTGCTTGAGTGGGACTTCGTCCCTTATCCAGAAAAATACAAACCGCTCAAATTGGAGCCATATGACGGGAAAGGATCACCCAGTTAGCATATCTACTACTTTTTGTCTCAAGCAGAGCATTTAATGGGTAATGATCCAGTAATAACCAAGATATTTGCAAGTACCTTGCGAGGACCTGCCTTTACATGGTTCATGAAGTTACCCCCAGATACTATCAATACCTGGTATGATGTCGAGAAACAGTTCTTGGCACGTTTCTTTGAGGATGATACCGAAATATTGGTTCATTCCCTCCTTGCGACGAAACAAGGAGAAGAAGAAACAGTTAAGAGTTTCATTGAACGCTTTAAGGAAAAATCCGTGTATTGTTAACATGGTATGACCCAAGAAACTCTGGTGGAAACCTGTAAGATTAACTTCAGGATGGGCGTGCTAATAAGAATGGGAGCTGTAGAGTTTAAGAATTGGAAAGATCTGTTAAAGTAAGGAGAGCAGGGGGAAGATATAATTCGCCGAATTGAGGAATCTCGTAGCACAAGAAACTCTATAAATAATAGGCCATATCCACAGAATCCTAAAAATAAAGGAAACGCTGTGATGGCGACAGTTGCAGATCCGAAGCTAAGATCTCAGAATCCGAGAGGTGCAGGTCAAAATAGGCCCGACAAGATAGAACTTATATATTCAAAATGGAGCAGACAGGTACTCTATTCCATCTCCTTCTTAGAAAGGGCATGATGAAGCTTCCGAAAAATAAAAAATGGGAAGACGCGGGTAAAACCAACGATCCTAACTATTGCCTGTACCATTAGAATGTCGGGCACCCAACTAAGAATTGCTATCCTCTTAAGAAGCAAATTCAGGTATTGATAGAAGTCGGGATTCTCACACTTAAAGAGAAACAAAAGAAAGTTTCTGTAAACATGGCAACTTTGGTGATAGGAACCAATGAGTTCTCTACCAGAGCAATTCATGTATCAGTATGGAAGCTAATATCGACACCAAGCACGGGCAGCCCGCACCTGGCCCCTTGGGTACGCTCTGAACCATAGTTGTAATCGAGTCATTCTCATTGGCTAGCAGCCGGATTTGGCTGGGGTGCCGAAAGTATTGACGACGATAAATATCATGTTGCTTCTGCTGCTTTTACTAGCCATTAGAATGGCTAATTGAGTACTATAAATAAAAAATTTTGTTGCCCAATGCTGTTAAAGCGACGGGAAGAGGAGATCAAATTCCTCGCCAACCCTATCATACTGGGGGTAAAAGTATGAAATCAATTACCCAATGCTGTCAAAGCGGCGGGAAGAGGAGATCAAGTTCCTCACCAAATCCGTTTATAGCTGGGGTTTTCTAAAAATCTTGTGGACCTGTCATTTTAAACTCTTATTTCTGACAGTATGATTTATTCCCATCTCCGTTCAAGTTATGCGTGAGAGCACTTAGACTAGGCATGTGCAATTAGGCGCCTCTACCGAAATCTGATGATCATGACCCGATCATTTTGGCATGTGCAGTTCAAGTTATGCATAAGAGCCTTGAACTGCCTCCATCAAACTAAGGCATATGCAATTAAGCGCCTCTGCCGAAATCTGATGATTATGACCCGATCATTTTGGCATGTGCAAGTTCAAGTTACGCATAAGAATCTTAAACTGCCTCCATCAAACTAAGGCATGTGCAATTAGACACCTCTGTCTAAGTTAATGGTCCTGACCCGATCATCCTGGTATAAGTAGTTAAACACTTTCACCAAACTATCATTTAGTTCTGTTTAAAAGGGCTTTACCGAGGTTAATAATTGTAACCCGGTCGATATTAACAATCTAAGTTATGCAAATAAGCCTTGGGTTGTTTTACAAAAAAAACGATGAACTATTTTGATGACAAGTTATTTGTTGTGCAAGCAAATTTTGTAGCCAACAGATAAAATGAAAAAGAATTGTCTTTATTCATAAAGTAAAAAGTTACAAAAGTAGAGGAAGTTATAGCTCTCCCTAAAACTTCAACCTGTTCGTCGACTCATCAATAACTCGACGACGAGTCTCCTCTACGGAGTGTTGAGCTTGCAGGCACAAGTCATCGTCATTTAATGCGAATTGCTGGATCAACCGCTGATGAGATTCTTCAAAAGCGCGGCTCCTTATTATACCCTCCTATTTTAAACTATCATGTTGATTGTAATATGCCATACAAGGTGCTTTTCCAGCTCAATTCTCTGGTTCACATGCAAAAGATCTCCTCTGCAAATGTCAACTATGATCTGTTTAAAGTTCTTAGTAGATCATCTAAAGATACTGCTATAAGAATCCTAATGAAGATGCCCAAATTGAATTTGACATACTACAAGCCCTTATACTTCATTTCTATCGCTTTGGAAAGCGTCAGAGATTGTCATCTAACAGAAATGATCCTCAAGAAAACTTAATGAGCTGTCGCAGAGTTCTTGTAACTCCTTCAAAAGTTTACCTTTTGGAGTCAGAGCTTGAAACTTGCAACTATGATGTAAAACATATACTTCTGACTTTCTTAGAGTTACTTTTGCTGATGAAGATTGATGCATGGCTAGTCTTTGATGATAGACCAGAGGATAGCTACGCTTCATTCTGGGTAAAAACATCAGCAAGTTGCCAGACTGGTAGAGCCATATGCACTCCTCTTCAAAGAGGATCTGGTCTGAATGCCCCATTACATCTCACAAGAGAAAAACGGGCTTCTCCAACACTTCTCGGTTGGTGGCCTCGAAAACTGCATCGGTGATAATCTCCCATGCAGTAGCAGGATGATACATAATTAATTTCTCCCTGCACTCCCTCACGCCCGGCTTGTATGCAGCTAAAACAGTGGTGAAACGAAATTGGGCCGTCAGACCCGCACCCCAGCGAATTCGAAGTAGTGCCTATGGGGAGAGCGTCCACCGAATACCCCACTGCAAAAGAAAAATCAAGAGTTAGAAAAAGTTTTACAAAACTCAGAAAATCTTCTAAGAATAAAAACGCGGAGCTAAAAATAACTCCGCGCGGAGCTGAGGAGATAGCCTCCTATTTAACTAAAACGTGAAGCTAAAAATTAGTCCGCGCTAAGCTAAAAATAACTCTGCGCGAAGCTAAGGAGAATAGCCTCGCGTTTACAAACGCGAAGAAAAAATTCATAGCCTCGCGTTGAAATGCGACAGCTAGTCAAAATAGCCCCGCATTTCAAATGCGAGGATAACGCGATAGCTTCGCGTAGAAGAAGACCAGAGGCCTTTCTTCTTCTCCAAGTTGTACGGTAGGAAAACGGCGATCTCGTCGGGTAAAAGGAGTGATTAGCCAGTCAAAACCGAGCCAAATCACCTCAAAATTCTTCTAAAATGTCCAAAAGTTGAGATTTTTATCTCCAATAGGCGCGGCATGACTGGTTCGCCGCTGTGCCCGCTGTCTCGGCCGCTGCCGCCGCAGCTAGCGTCGGCCGCCGATGGAGAAGTGGCGCGAGAGGAAGTCGCGATCTTCTTGGGTGCCATTGAGTTCGAGATCTTGGAGAAAATCGACGAAAATCGATGGAAAACTTGGTCGCCTGTTGCAGAGAGCTCTGGTCGCCAGAGTTCTTGAAAATTCTTCGAATGAAGTGAGGAAGAAGAATAGTTAAAAACTCTATTTAAATGAGAAAACTCACTCCTTGGTATTCGGCGCGAGAATCGGAGCAATTACTGAGCAGTTACCCATTGAAATGCGAAGCTATTAGCTCCGCGTAGGTGTACAAAATGCGAAGATAACTTGGTGTTTTAACTCCGCATTCAGTTTGAAGATCCAAAGTTTTTCAAAATTTGCTAAATTTCTAAGCCATTTTGAAAACTTTGGAGGGGGTTCTGTTGGCAGTGAAAATTTCCAAGTAAAATGGGGTTTTCCACAATAGAACGCGGAGCTAACTCAATAGCTCCGCGTTTAGCTATTTTTAGCCCCCGCGTATGAGTAAAACGCGGAGCTAATCAATAGCTCCGCGTTCTAGTTTCTTAGCTCCGCATTTTGATGCGATTGGCTCCGCGTGAGCAGATAACCAAAATCCTGAATTGATTGAGATTAAGACTTGGGCTTATCCAATACCCAAAATGAGTCCAATCAGAACTCTAAATCAAGATATTTAAATCAAAACTAAGATATTTGATTAGAATCCTTAATGAATACAAATTCTATTTAAATAGAAACTCTCATATTATCCTAAGGCTATAAATACCACTTAGAGAAAGCCCTAGGGATCTTTCGGATCATCTTTTTGGCATTTTGGAAAATTCGAGTTACGCGTGAGAGCCTTGAATTCGTGAAGACTAGAGAAGATCAAGATCAAGTCGGCCGTCATCTTCAAGAGAGAAGATTATCGTCGTCAGATCGTCAAAAAAAACTACTAGTTAGATCCCATCGCTACGAGATCCCACGATATTATTGTAGAAGAGAGCGATAATTCTAAATCCTCTCGTTTATTTTTTTCTTGTTCACTTTCGTTGTAATCTAAGTTGTATTCAATGGAAGGAAAGTAAATTTCCGCTGCAAACACAGTTCTACAAGCTTTCGAAGTTCCTTTAAGTTTTGCCATAGGAACTGTGATACTTACAAGTGGATAGCTTCTAGTTTTGAGCATCACGCCTAGTAGCCCCTAATCGATAAGCCTGCACATCCATCACCATTAAGTGGCAAGCACCGTCAAAATTGATCTTCATCCAAACTTAGTGCGGGAATAACCATAGACAAATATAGGTTGTTTCACGAGGGGGAGGGCCAACAACAATGATCCCAATGCACTAATAGTAGACCAATATTATTGCCAAGTCTATTCCTAAATTCAACTGATTGTCTTATTGTCGTCATAGCTATCACAATCGTGGTCTATGGAGCTAAAAGAGAGTATGGTTTCGATTCTTTCAGATTTCTCATTGCATATAAGTTACAATAGTCTTTTTGAACCTGACCATCGCTCTCCCCGACCTTTTGATGTAATACCGTATATCACCAATATTTCTAATCACTAATTGTCGATTCGAGACAAATTCCAGTTCCCTCCATGTGCCCCATTTTCTCCATACAGTCAGATACTTATAAATAAAAATGGTCGTGATTCTCAACCTCCAGGCTATGTAACATACAATTTTGATCCAGACTAGCTCTTATGTGCCAAATTAGTATTGCATGGAATCACATTTATCAGTAATCTTCAGCATAGCATGCGTGCCCAAAATGAGGCGGATATCTTGTAGATAAAAAATAAGGAGAGTTGTAAGCACTGTTCATCAAGGATTGAGATGTTTAGGTCCACGATCGATCTTTTATTTTTCCATGTACACTTTTCATTGACTCTTCGTACGAGGAATTGATAAAATCCTTGTTGCTAGACTCTATTGAATAGGTGTTCAACTTTTTCTTTATTTCAAAGTCATGTAGGAAGTAATATATTATGAACTTTGTCATTCCATTAAATTTCATCAACCTTGACGTACATCAGCTATCGAGCATGTGCATCATCACCATCCTTTTGTCTTGTAACAACCATACCATAAGTCCATCTTGGCCCCACTTGTTCTGAAGTGTTTGCTAGATTTTTTGAAGCCTGATTTTGCATTTGCATGACTGCTATTTGATAAAGTTTGGTTAATTTTTTTTCCCAAGTGCAAAATGGGAATGAGTGCAAATTGCAGGGTGCATGGGGTTAGTTACACTGGAAGCAAATCATAACTGCCCACTATTTTAATGGACGGTTATGCTTGCAACAGGGAAGGTCGTCTCACAATTTTTTTTTTTTTTTTTTTTTTCCTTTTACACAAATGAGAGATCCAAATCTGTGCAACTCATTGGCTTGGAGATTTTTTATTTTTTATTTTTTTTTTTTTGTGGATGGATGGGTTAGTAACCATATTATTGTAGGTTGGCAATTGTTATGAAAATTGAAAACACATCTGGCCTGATTTCAGTGTTTTTTATTGTGCTTCTTGATGTAATCTATAGAAATATTCCTGGACCTCTTTTGATCGTAGTATCATTAATTGTAGATTTGATTTTGGAAGCTGTTTGTTGGTTTTATGATATCTAACTTGTGATTAATGCTACTGAGGTTTCGGATTTGCATTTACCGTACATGCATAACAGTTTGAGATAGCAGAAGCGTAATTGGTCATTGCACACATTCCATGGTTCAAACATGGTTCTGCAGGATGGCACTTTGCATTGTGAAAATTCATAATGTTTCTACCCTACTTTTTACCTTGTGGCACCACTGTTACCTTATCATGTTGTAGAGGAATGCTGTAAAGAACCTTCCATGTATTACTTGTTATTAATTTAGAACTAAAATTATCGCTAGCACTTCACAGAAATCATGCAATTGATAAGCGCCTATCTTATTAACCATCATCGCATCACAACATCTGTCATTTGCTTCGTCGGTGCCATCTCTGGAATGGATCATTTTTACCTCTTCATTCAATGACCCGGTGGTAGCCGTTTTGCAAGCTGCATAACTATGCTTTAGATTCTTTTCTCAATACATGTCCCACAACGCCTCTAGATATTTGGATGCTTTGTTCTGTGTGATCTCTCAAATCTTTCCTCTCATTTCCTAACTGCTTAACTGTGGTCTCATCACTACAAGTTCTACAGACAGCAGGTGAATGCGACATTAGCAAAGGTAATCCCTAAGTTGAGCTCTCAATCTCTCATTAATCTGATCATTGCTCCTGGAGCTATAGCTAGATGATTGGTGGTAAGATTTGGATCGATGCATTATACTAAGTCTAAGCACATGCAATACTATCTGCATGGCCTGAATACACTCTAGCTGGTTGACTTCTCTCATCCATATTTTTCTCAAGATTTAATCTGTTATGAGTTCTTTCAGGGAAATTAGCGTGAAATTTGCCTAAGTGCCTTTCAACTTTGTCGGAACCATCTATCTTGTCCTTTGATAGCTGGGTGAAATTTTGATCATGTTATGTGGTTGAAGTGGTTGAATGGCATAAAGTGGTATCATCGTGGTTTAACATATTTCTTTATGGGTTTAACGATGATAAACTAAAGCTTATCATCATGTTTTCCAACTTTTATGAGGTGGGTACTGTATGGCCCTAGGGATGCTACCAAGCTCAGGTTAACTGAGCCTATGCTTGAGCTCCAATTGCAATCACTCCTAGATATTTCCATCCGAGTTCATTTTTATTTTTGATCCCGACCTCATTTCTACATTCACTCATTAAACTTCACATTGTACACGAAATGTCCGTTCAGGGTTCATTTTTTTTGAAATAAAAACGACAGGTAAAATCCCTCCGCGTTCCATTAGCAAGTAGGTAACAGAACCATATATAAGACTACAAAGTTCGATCACTCGTAAGAGTGATTCTCATAGTACATTAGTTTGCAGAAGAAAAGGAAAAAAGAAAAAGAAAAGATACAAGAAAGCCGGAGTAGGTCCTGTCAGGAAGTCTTCTCGTAAAGTCGCAGAATGTATTCCTTCTCCATATTGCAGGGTGACTGTTATGGATCATGTATGGCCAGGAGAGTCCAGATCACCTTCAGAGGATCTCCCTGAGATCTGAATTCGCTCCTTATCGGAAAGTATATCTGTCCAAAGAGAAAAATCATGCATAATTAGATGGATATAAGTATTTATGGAGCGAGCAGTAGAATTAAATATTCTATTATTTCTTTCCAACCAAACATTCCAGCATAAGGCTGCAGTTAGGGTTCTGGCCCTATTTGATGCGTGGCCATTTAAGCGTAGTCTATTCTTGATAAAATTTTCCTCCTCCATGTTTGGGTTGATCCCAAGAATTCTCGCACAGCATATCCAGAGATGATAAGTGAAGCTACAGTTCAGCAGTAAATGATTGGTAGACTCTCCAGTTTTGCTACACAGGACACAGAAGTTTGGGCCTGACCAGTCACGTCTTTGTAGTACTAGCCATGTGAGGAGGACATTTTTATGGGCTAGCCAGAGAAATACCTTGACTTTTAGTGGACATTTTGTCTCCCATATCCAACTTGTGTCCTTGTTGATGACTCCGCTATCTATAAAATGGTGAAATGTGGATTTTACCGAGAAAACTCCATTTTTGCTCCATCTCCATATGGATTGATCATTAGTCGTCCCAGATGGTATTATCTCATTTAAAATAGACCTCAGCTCCCGAATCTGAGTTTCCTCTATTATTGAGATGGGATGTGCTAGATTCAGTCGCCATCTCGCTCTTCCCCATTGGGAGGCAACTACTACATTCTTATTTAATGACAATTCAAAGGTTGCAGGGAACAAGATCTTGAAGTGGAGTTGTGAGCATCATTGGTCGTGCTAGAATGTAATTTTTCGGCCATTACTTAATTTATATTGCAGACTAGGCCAGACTATATGTTTGGTCTTGACCATCCTTTTCCAGAAGCAAGAAGAATTTTGTAAATTCCGGTCTGTCTCATGCCATGTACCATTCCGGGGGCAGTATTTAGCATGTATGAGCTTCTGGAGGTTACCCTCTGGATGAGTAAGTAAGTGCCACCACCATTTAGACATGAGAAATAAATTGAAAGTTCTCAAATCTAGGACTCCAAGTCCTCCTGCATTCTTAGGTCTGCAAATCTGCTTCCAGGAAGCCAAATGATATTTATTGGAGTCGGTCGCACCATTCCATAGGAACCTTTTCCTGATTTGATCTATTTTGTTTCTAACCTAGCATGGTAACAGGAAGAAGGACATGTAGTATAGGAGAAGGGATGAAAGGACCGCATTGAGCATGATGACCCTCCCTCCCAAGAATAGTAGGCCCCCTCTCCAGCTATCTAGTTTCTTCTCAAAGCAGTCCAAAAGAGGGTACCAGTCTTGTTTGGATAGCTTGCCTGGTTTGATGGGGATGCCTAGGTATTTCATTAGAAATTTTTCTTCCTTACACCTAAAGGTCTCGAGTATAAAATTCATAGTGAGATTTTTGTGCCCGTGACATATAAGGAAATTCTTGGAAAAATTGATTCTTAGCCCTGACCATGCCTCAAAACAACGGAGGCCTCATTTAATGTGAATTGCCTCAAAGAGGCTATCACCTCCAAATATAAGTGTATCATCTGCATATTGGAGATTAATATGTGATGTAGAGGTAGATCCTGCGAGACCTTTTATTAGTCCTGCATTTTCTATTTTTCTAAATATTATGTTGAGGCCATCAGCAACAAGCGTAACAGAAGGGGGGAAAGTGGATCTCCCTGTCGTAAACCCCTCCTGAGTACTATCTCTTTCCCTGCTACACTATTAACTAAGATCTGTGTTTTTGCAGATGTAAGCCAGTTTCTTATCCATGATATCCACCTTTCTCCAAAGCCACGAAGGCGTAAAACCTCAAACAAATAATCCCATTCTACCATATCATAGGTTTTTTCAAAATGCAGTTTGAGGATGTATCCATTCAATTTTGAGTTTTTGCAATGGTGAATGATCTCATATGCTGATACCACTCCCTCTAATATGTTCCTTCCTGCGATAAACCCAGTCTGATAATCCCCAATCATAATTTGTAATTTGGGTGCAAGCCTGTTGGAAAGGATTTTTGTGATGATTTTAATTGAACAATTCACCAGGGCAATGGGTCTGTAGTCCCCAATCCGCTCTGCTTGATCCCTCTTTGGGATAAGGGTGATGAGAGAGTAATTGATTCTATCAAGTCTGGATGAGTCGTGGTATACTTCCTCAATCACCCTTTTAAGATCATCCTTGATCACCTCCCAGAAAGTCCTATAAAAGAACATTGGGAATCCATCTGGGCCAGGTGCCTTTTCAGGTCCCAATTTCCACACTGCACGTTTAATTTCTTCTTCCTGGATCTGTAGTTCTAGTTCGTGCAAGTTCGGACAGATTGGCCATGCCTCTCTTTTCATTCGTAGTCTAAAGTAGTTCTTCGTCCCAAATAGCTTTTTGAAATGGTAGTATATGTGATCATGTAATTGAGGTCCATGAATAAGTCCTTCTTCAGATTATAATTTATCAATCTTGTTGACTTTTCTACGCATACAGGCAGATCTGTGAAAAAATGCTGTGTTAACATCCCCTTCCTTTATCCATTTGCATCAAGCTCTCTGTTCCCACATTATCTCTTCTTTTCTGTAAATTTCTTCTATGTTTTTTTGGAGCTCGAGTAATCTTGAGTTTTCCATCGCACTGAGAGGTCTTGTCTCTTCGTGTTTCTCCAAAGTATTTATTTTTTCCAGTACCTTGGTTTTGTGCTCCCGGGTTAAGAGACGGTGTCTATTCTCCCATCTCCATAATATTTTGCGCAGACGGCGGAATTTAACACATATAGTACCCGTAGCATCTGTTGCCGAGGTCTATTGTGACCAGCTCTCCTTGATGAGGGCGTGGACCTCTTCATGCTCTAACCACCATTTCTCGAAATGGAATCTTCTATGATGAAGTTGATGTTCTCTAGAGCCTAGATAAATGGGTATATGATCCGTTCAGGGTTCATTTAAGTTGACTATTTATTAGGTTCAACCACTCAATTTTTAATCCGGCAAGAATTGTTAAACTTGAAAATTAACTAATTTAGTTCATCAAACCACGCGGACAATTGTATGCATCCTAGGCTTTAAACTCATTGGTTGTCTAAATGGATAGGAGTTCACCCATGCACACACACAGAGAGAGAGAGAGAAGATGAGGACATAGAGGCAAAGAGAAACATGATGCCAGAAAGAGACTTGATATCATTAGAAAATGACTAGGTTGAGTTGTTTGCCCTAGGGTATTGATCAATTTGAATTGGAGCAATTTGAATAAAATCATAAAGTCTAACTGTGCCCGGTCTCCTTAATGGAACTATGTTGTAGTTGGAGCAATTGAAACATCATGGTGATGTAAATGAGAATCTGTGTTGTTAATTGTTATAACAAGAAATCATCCAAGCCGAGGGTGCTTAGATTCAGGCCTAAGCATGAAGGATGGTTACTTATTAATGTAAGACAAAAGTCAAATTAGAATTTATTATTGGAAATTGGGGATTTGAATGGATTTGGAGAAGAACAAATTAGGCTCTTGTGTGAATTCATGAAAATTGGTCGTAAAGTAAATGCCAACGATTGATTTGGACTCGGTATCTAGGTGATCTCTCATCCATTCTCAATGAATCTGTCGTATTAGAAAACTTTTTTGTATTTAGATTTAGTTTAAATTTAGTCCCACATTGCTTGTTGAGTTTTTTGTTTGGTATTAAGACACACACACACATACACACACACACACATATATGAGAAAAATAAAAATGAGCTGACAGCTTACGCAAGTTACCTGAGCTGCAGTTCATTTCCACTATCTCCAATAATATTTTTTTTAAAAATTCTTTTGTATTATGATCTCGATCCCTTAGGGTTCACTCTACCCAATTTCTTGAGTTTTATTTTTGATTTGGTCCTCCATCAAGTTAACACAAAATTAACGGTTTTCAATTAATACAACATTTTATATGTAGTTGATGAAAGGGTAAATGAACTTCAAAATTTATGAAATTTAATTCAAAAGAAATTAAGGAGATAGAGATAACAATTGCAAAAAAATATTGAAGAAAGATCATAAGATCGTTATAATTTAGCCGCTAGCTCACGTAACTTTTCCTGAGCTGGCGACTCACCTACAGTAATCGCTATATATATATATATATATATATATATATATATATATATATATATATATATATATATATATATATATATATATATATATATATATATATATATATATATATATATATATATATATATATATATATATATATATTGACTCATAATAAATAGATTGACTGGTTCTGTTTATTTCATAATATGGTATCAGAGCTGGAGCTATGGATTCGGGATTGAGGTTGCGAGATGGTGATATGATGCCGAGTCGGCAAGGAGGTTGGCTGAGGCATCAAGAATAATTATAGCAAGAAGAAGAAGAAAAAAAAGAACCTGCTGGGTACAACCGGCGACGTGCATGACTACAAGTATCGATGATGTGCACCAAAAGGAGTGGTTGAGAGCTGAGATAGATTTTGATATGCAAATCGACGGCTGTAGTTGATTAGAGCGTGGATCGAGGAATCAGTGTCCGATTAAGGTAATTGAGGAGTTGAATTTTATGTTTTTCAGCATTCTGGATGCAGTGGTTGATGTAGATTGGGCAAAATCCACTATTTGTAGTAGATTTGGTACAGATTAGCAGTAATCGATGGTGATTGACGGGTCATTATTGACCGGAATGATTGATAGTCGATATTTGGTTGATTGCATGATGATGAGATGCAGCGTGGTAATTCATGGTGATGGATACATTTACTTCATGATATGGTGTAACACATGGTAATGTATAATCGGCAATATTTATCCTTGGATATGGTTATGGTTTTTTGGATTAATGTAGAGTACGGTGTAGCAATCACTTTTATTTGGTGCATGACATGAGAAGTTATTATGAGTATTCAGGTGGTCCTGGTGTTTTGAACGAGGTGGAGTACAGTATAGAAATTATGTATTCAGGTGGTCCTAGTGTTTTGAACGAGGTAGAGTACAGTATACCAATTATGAGTACTTGGTGAAGAGCGTGGTGTAGTAGTCGTGAGTGTTCAATAGAGCATGGTGTAACGGTTATGAGCGCTTGATGAAAAGCGTGGTGTAGTAATCATGAGTGTTCAAGCGATTATGATTTAGTAATTATGAGTGCTCGGAGAAGAGTATGGTTTAGTGATCTTGAGTACTTAAGTATGGATACAGTAATAATTATATGAGTTGTTCCTGGTAAGTGAAGTATGGTGAATTTGCAGTTATTGTCGCGAAGTGAATGGCGAAAATAATGGAATTTCTCCAAAATACATGGCTCATTAGATACGAGCCAAGAGATTGTTGGGTTTATATCTCACATCCGTTGAATATCCAGATGTGATCAAATGCTTACGAGAAGTCTCAGTTGGACTTAAATTAGATGATTGGTATTCTAAGAAAGAAATTTATTTACTGCTTATTACTATTTCTAAAAAAGAAAAATTATTTGTTGCCTATTTACTGCTTCTAAAAAAAGATTTATCTACTGTCTACTACTGTTTCTAATAAAGAATTTTATCTAGTATTAAAGGCCTACCATGATGGTGTTGGGTGTGCTTTGATAATTCAAGTGATTCATTTACTGCTACTATTGCCACTGTCCACTATTGCTAATGTTGCTAGTATTCATCAACTTCAAGTTAATCTATACTATTGAAGAGAGAGACATTATTTACTAATCTGTGTAATAAGTTGAATATAATTGATATTTATTCTCCAACTTGAGGGGGGATGTTAGATTAGAAAATTATTTTGTATTTGGATTTAATTTAGATTTAGTCCTACATCGCCTATTGAGTTATTTGTATAGTATTGAGAAACTTATAAATATATGTATTTTTTAACTCATAATAAATAGATTGACTGGTTCTAATTATTTCATAATAAAATTTATGAGAAGAGATTTAGAGATTGATTCGGATTTCGACACCAAGATGATTTCTTACCCAATCTCAACAAATCCATGAGAAGAGATTAGAAGTTTATAGTAAATCATTTGGCAAAAATAAGGGTTTTAAATCTCAATATCTCATTATCATTTCTTCGAGAGTTCATACATGATTATTTATAAAATAAACCACATGCACCAAATGTGTAAATAAATGAAAGGACTAATTATACTTAGACCACATGTAATATGGAGGTGTATAATTTATTACCCCTTAAGTTCGCAATTCGCACTAAACCTCCTGAACCGTTACCAATATTAGTTAACAGTTAAATAATGTCACTCCCATTTAAACAAAAATGCATTTCTTTTATTTAATTCCTTTTTTACTTTCACCTTCCTCCTTAGGAGTTTCACTCCCTCACTCCTTCTCTTACTCCGGTCCTTCTCTCTCTCACTCCCTCTCTGTCTCTCTCTCACTCCCTCACTCCGCAAAGGCTTGGATTGCATGAAAATAGAGTTGTGGGATAAAAAGTAAAGTTAGATGTAATGTTTTGTCGATATTTTGGTGTTATGAAAAATTCCAATTATTTTACCTGAACAGCTCACAACTGGGACGTTGGAGCTGAGATGATACCTTTTCTGGGCTAAAATGATACTTGTTATTGTTTTTACTCAAAACATGACATATCCTGAGAGTTACTAGTTTTGAGAACTTACCTTAATTTTATTAAAATTAATCGAAATAGTATAAATACCGACTTTCTTCTTAATCGGATGGGCATTAAGAAAGAAGGTAACTAATTTCACTTTGTAGGAAGAAGCAAGTCCTTGAAGCTAATTCACATTAATTCCAGTCGAGGAGTGCTAAGTACTTTACTGCGGGGATGATGCCTACTTCAAAATTTCAGGTCATTTGTCCGAAGAGGTTCCAGAGAGAAAATGGTTAAAATCACAGATTTTTTTTCGCATACACATGATTAAAGAGTTGAACAATGACCACTGACATAGCTCCCCATTGATAGCCACACCTGTTCTAATGATTGCAAAGAGCAGAAGAACCTTCAACTGCTTAATCTGATGATGTTTGTCTAAAAGAACAAACATCATCTGTAGTCATATTATAAATTGTCTAAAAGAGTTCCAAAACTGGAAAAATAAATAATTCTAGAAGAAAAGAACACATTTGGTGGTTGAACAGATCAATACAAGTTTTACTGCTCCTCCCCATCGACTGCATCATCTTCAGCAACGAGATGCTGAAGCGAAACTCTGGCCTTCTTAGAATCTGACAAGCCCGCTTCAGCTTTCCTCTTCGCCCTCACACCACTCTCTTCCTCTGTAGCATTAGGATCCATTTCTGTGTCTTGGACAGGCTGCGTTGGCTCGGAGTCATCAACCTTTCTATTCGTTTCGCCTGCTGTAGCTTTGTCTCCTTTCTTCAAGGACAGCTCAGACTCCAGCAAAAATGATCGAACCTCTTCAGAGTTTGCAAGGTCCATAGGAGTTTGGCCAGCTTCAACCCTCCACCGACACTGCCCAAGCCCGCCGCAGATCGCACCCACTCACCCACGCCCACCGATCGCACCCAACCACTCAAGCTGCCTATCGCACCCAAGCACGCCAAGCCCACTGCGCTGCTGTCATCTGCTGAAGCCTCCCAAGCACCGCTGAAGAGTGCTCCACTCGAACTCTAACCCGCAACTACCATCCTCCCTTTTCTTTCTCACCTTATGCCCTAATTTCACCCATCGCAAGTAGTTGAGAAAATAAACTTAAAAGCCCCGGTTTCCCCTCTTTCTCGTCACTTCAGTCGGGGACAAAAAAATAATTCACAAGACATGCACACCACGTGAGCCAATTCCAGACTAAACTCCGTGTTAGCTTTTCTAGGTGCTTTAGTGCGAGTTTCGAATTTCATAAGTAATAAGTTATATACCCTCTATATTGCTGGGTCTAATTGTGATTAACCTTAAACGAAATCTAATAATAACAATAAAATCCTAACAACTCTAATGAGAATACCTAATTAAACCCATGCTTTTACTCAAATATCATAAAATCCATAATCAAATTTGGACTTTTATTGCCCCTATCACGTAGGCTATATAATTGGACAAATGGATAAACCACGACAATTGATAGCATTGATACAAGCATACAGTGATGTATTCAATACCCAAGCTGACTAGCTTTTATTTATAGATAGATGATACATGTAGTGACCTCGTGCTTCGTCTAAAAAAATTCATGTCTCAAAATATCAAAGCCAATATAATTCTAGCCTATGAAGGACACTTCAAAACGAGTATACTGTCCGACATGTATAGGACATCGATATTCAAAAGCTGTGTTGGATTTGAAGTACTCAAAAACTTGTGTGTCGCCCTACTAGAAGTTCTAAAGATTGCTTGTCAGGCTCTATGGAGCCAAGCATTACTTAAAAACATAAAAAGTTATTTTAACATAAGAGGGATACTAAGATAATAGTACCTAAACTTCTCGCACACATGTAAGAAGATTCACAGACTTGTATACGAGATATTGGATTGAACTTTCAAAAAAAATCTTCAATATCGCTGCTTGCAAGGATCTGTGGTTTAAATCATTATGGTTTTATCTTCTTTTCTTTGTTTTTCTAGTAGAAGATGTCTAATGATTTTTTATTTGGATGTGTATTATAAATACGTAGGTGCATAAATACACAAATAGTTATGACACACAGGTGCATATCGTACTTTTTAAGCATTTGTTGTATGACATGTCTATATTGTATCTGTGGCCATGTCCTCCATTTTCTACGTATTGACTGTATGGCATAGAGGGTTTCCAAATTCACCTAAATGCAATCAGTGATTGACTTCTTTAAATTTGAGGAAAACAATTCCAACTTGCTTTGCAGATGAATGCAGTTCATCTTAGAAAGTAATATCTTCTTACCTCTTTGTCCAGACTTGTTTCTAGTTTAAGTTCATAAGAAATTTGGTTGTATGAGTTTAACTACATAACCGGAAAAAGATAGGGTTACGCATCCATCAGCTGTGGACATTAGGTACTTTTGACATGGTCCTCTCTTGTGTATAGTTACCCTTATCCTAGGAATTTTACATAAACCTATTTAAGGTTATTTAAGGTTGATTTTTTGGTTGGCAACCTGTTGTATAACACTTGAACTTGCTCAAATTTCTTGTGTAGTTTCTTGTTTTACATAGTTGAACTGGTTTAGTAGGAAACAAAGGTGAACTGTAGCAATGAGATTACTTCCACTTAAAACTTCATGATATTTATTATGATTATTCAATGAATGAGGAGATAGTACTCGGATAGGACGTTGGATGCACATATAAATAGAATAGACAAGATTTATTTGTTGCATGCAAATATCCGCTAAATCAAGCTTGTAAAGAAAGATTTAATAATATATTGATGCTTACTGTTATTAGAATTTTAACAGTTCAGCTGGTACTTGTAAGAAAGAAAGAAAAAAAAAAAACTGAAGACAAGTTAGTGAATTATATAGAAGAAATGATGTGAATGAGTAAATAAATGAAGTAAATTAATCGTTAAAAGATAGAGGAAAAGCTACTCAGTATAGCAAATCAGAAAGAGTCATAACAGGATGCATGTTTAAAATGACGACTGTCTTGACTCTTGAGCAACATAACTCAGAGAATTTGGATTTGTCATCATCACTAACATGGTTTAGCTAATGAATTTATGCCTTTCCTTTGAGGAGTCTCTTCCCACAATCAAGTGTCAGCCATGCGTGTCCCTGTCGTAATTTCCATATCAGAGTGACATTTTCTTAAGCTTTACTGCCCTTGATGTTTTTGTCCCTGAGCTTTGCAAGCAAAATTCCATTGTAAAACTCTAGGCAAGGTTGTAGTGTCTCTGTTTCCTTGTGAAAATTTTGAATTAGATAGCAGTATTAAAATGAATGCACAAGAATCAGGTATACAATTTAGGTATGTGATTCCTTTTTGGGCGGCTCATTTTGCTCTTCATAGAGATGAATGACTGGCTTTCTCTAGCGGATTGTACTGTATCCTGTTCATCTAGTCTCTTTATCTAGGCCCTCTAGGGGAATTCGAGCGTCCTTTTTTATTGCGTGAGCTTAAACTGCATGATGAGAAAAGCTATGTGTACCTTAGCCACCAAGGGTTTACACACAACTCTTTGACAGTTTTGGCCGGAAGGTCAAGCCATTAGTGCCTTCATGCATAAATATATGATGACTCCTTCCTCAAAGATTATTACGAGCTGGAAAATCATTTTGACACTCCATCCATATACAAGGCTGGAAATTTTAATAGAAGTACTACAGCAGCTGTACATTGAGGAAAAATAAGTGTGTTCAGTTTACAAAGGGTCACAAATAGTGCTTTAGTGTAAAGACTTGAATGGATGCCTGACCTTTTCATCAAACATATCATGTGACTGTTAAATTGGCTTGCCTGGTTAAAACTGTCTGCCTTGAGCTTTGCTCAGGCTTATGGTAACGAGTTTTAAGCCTGGCTTGGATTTGTTGAAAGTCTCTTCCACTGCAACAAAACTCCAAAATTGTCGTGAGTGTTAAGAAAAATCATTTTGTATTTTAACACGCCTCCTCAAGTTGAAGGCCAATTTTGGACAGAAATATGGGTTTTACGCAGCGGTATAAGATTTGAATCTAGGTTACTCTGATACCATATTGAAAGTCCTTTCCCACTGCATGCACCAAAACTCCGAAGTTATGGAAAGGATTAAGGAAAATTATTTTGTATTTTAATATGATTAAACTAGTATGATTCTTGCTTGTTAATATAAAACTATAATCTTTGAAGTTTAATTTCATTGTTGTTTCGATGTACTTCCACTTCGAATTTTGCTCTTATTTCCTCCCTGAGCTGGTTATGAAACCAATATTCTAAAATATGTTTCATTATTCGAGTGGCCTGAGAGTGCATGATGCTTAAACGGATTCAAAGGAAATTAAATGGATTACACGGGATAACGTGGAATATTAATATTTTATTATATATTAATATAATAATATTTAAACATGCATATATTGTATGCTATAAAACCAAGAGAATTAGGAAAATGCATCTTAATTACTCGACTTTGCTTAGTAACAAAGCAATAAGAATGCTTAAATATTTTTTTGATCAAATCATCTAAGATAGTATAAAATTTTGTTATACTGTTCAATTTTTACCAACAACAATAGTTAGCTTTACCAAAGGCATATTTACTCTTCAGTTTTCACTCGACAAATAAAAGAATCATTCATCAATTAAAAACCACTATTATCACTCTTTAAATAAACAGTAATTCAAATTCACTTATTTCCATCTCTAAATTATTTGATGTTTATGAAAAATTAATTAATTGCAGTTTGAACTTTGGAATTTAGATAATTACCTCGTCTCAGAAGTAAACAATCAGATAATTCGAGACAAAATTATTCTCCAACAGTTCATCACCTACAATTTTTTCCAAAAATATAATCATATACTCAAACTCAAATTAAAAAGACATGCTCGAGACTTCCCATTCTCCGATCTTAATCAGTTTCTAATTTGTAATATGTCATTAACAGTGTGCCTTAGCAGTGAGGCGAGAGTAGGAGACCAAGAGGTCGAGGACTTAGGAGAGAGAGGCTGTGAGTGCGAGAGGCTGAAGAGAGAGTGAGAGAGAGGCTGAAGAGGATAGTCAACGAGAGGGAAAATCGAGAAGAGAAGACTCCATGAAAGATGACTCGTCAAAAGAATCTCGGCAATAATGAGAGAGAGTCTTGACGAGAGAGAGAATTCGTTGGTGGCAATGAGAGGCGAGTCTGATTGACGAATCGTCAAAAAAGCAAGAGGAGATCGATGAGGAGTTGAGAATGCATGTGTAATAGAGAGAATTGGAGAAAATCGCATCTCTCATAATCCTTAAAGGATAAAAGAGAATCGGGTATTTGGTATTTTTTTATATTTTGACATCTGAAAATCTATCAACAGATTAAAACATATTATGCGGGTTATGCGGGTGCATATCTCGTACAGCCCGCAAACCTGTCTACATTCAAGATTGTTCTCATAATAATGGCGATTTTTTAATTTCCTATGCGGTTTCACCCCTCATTCGCTTATGCGGTCGCATAAGTGGTTGCATAAAATGATTTTTTTAAACGTTGTATGAAACTCTCCATCTTTAATATTACATCCCCACATTGGCTTTCCAAGAAATATCCCTCAGAACTAGTAGGAAACTAAATGACCTGTTCATTCTATTTCATATTGGATTTGTGTCTCGCATCCGTTGAATATCCAAATGATATCAAGAATCACAAGAACTCCCAGTTGGACTTAGGTTAGAAGACAAGAGTTCTAATTGGATTGGAACACCAATTAGATAGTAATAGTTTGAAAACATCATGTTAATAACCTGGATATAACCAGATTACCTGTGCTTCATAACCAGATATATGAATGAAGAAATGAAATATTGATATAGGAGTTAGTTGAGTTAATATTGTCTTGGGTTAATTTTGAAATGTTGATATAGGTATTAATTATTTTGGATGGTGATCTTTCTAAACAAGATCCCTAT